>ML819434.1:48148-95802 GCA_009831015.1 Picea engelmannii
GTCAAAGTAGGCCAACTCCTTCACCAAGGCAAATGGCTCACCAGGGACCAAGTTCAGCAGAAGTTTCCTCATCTCATGGAGGAACTCAACGCAATGGGGACCATTGCTTCCTAAGGAGGGAGGATTGATCCAGGTGGATATTGATGGCCACCCACCTTTTCCGACTGGCTCAAAATAGTTTTCTGGCAATTTTGGCAATTTACTATTTTTAGCAGGTTTTAACTTTTGGGGCCATTTTAAGGGCCTAAATGAAGGTTTTTTGAGATCAAGGTTCTCAATGATATCTGAATGCATTATTGAACCCCCAAAATTAATCTCCTCAATTATACCTTTCCAACGAGCTATCAAACACCTAAAACGGAGATCGTATGCAAAAGTTACGACCCCGGGAAGTTGATGTACTAACTTACCCAAACGGGGCCCACATGACTTTTGGCACTTCATCTCCCAGGGTTAGGTTTTTGGATGTCTATGACTCTTGGCATTCTTGTCTATTGTAAAAATGCCTCTAGAGCCTCATTGTAATCATCTTCTCACGGATGTGAGTAGCAACCACATCTCTTCTCAGAGATAAGCTACCAACGCCCTAGCTAGTTTATTTCCATTCTATCTGTAAGCATATTTCAGTCATTTGTTATTAATGAAATGAAGTCTTATTTCCACTGCATATCTGCATTTATTTGTATTTTTGTATTTCATTGTGTTCGTACATAAATATGGATCAATGGATCTGAATATCCTGATCAACACTAGTTCCTATGTGAGGCCGTATGGAACATTAAAAATACTATCGACGAAGATGTTAAAAGAAACTAGTTTAGCACTATGCTTAGAGACTGCGTGTTGAGCCGGTACATGAAGCTTGTTCAAGGACTTGTGCAACCTAAACCATTGAATGAGATAAAGAATGCACTGATTGCAGAGTTTAAAAAACCTAAGTCGGAGTTACAATGTATTATAGAGCTGAAGGAGATCAAGCAAAAGGTGGTCGAACATGTCTGGGAGTTTGATCAGAGATTCAAGACCCTAACTGGAAGATTGACTTTTAAGATCCCAGATAAATAGAACAAAGAATGGTTCATCGCTGCTCTTTTACCACATATCAAAGTTCCCCTGATGTAGTAGAATATTGCTTCACAGGAAGAAGAATTGGAGATCGCCATGAAGCTTGAATCAACCCCCATGGGAGAGTCTAGCTCAGGTATGAGCTAGATCTTGAGCCAGCTGACTAGTTGATCTCTACAGATTGAGGATATGAAGAAGGATAAGGGGAAGAAAAAAATAAAAGATATATGGTGTGTAAGATGAATAACAAAAGGTCATGATAAGGAACACTATCCCATGTTTCATGAATATTTGGCCTCAGGAGCACCGAGCCCCTTGAAGCAAGTTAACCTGCCCTAGTGCAAAGTATGCAGAAACTGACATCGCCCTGGTGAGTGATATTACATGCAAAAGTATGTTCAGACACCTCCAAACCTATACTACACCTTTGGTAAGTTAGTAGGGCATGATTATAGATATTGTAGGGCCTATGACCTCATTCATGAAAGGTCAAGAGATGTATACAAGATCCAAGGCGAAGTACAACAAGAAGGAAACACTATGAAGTACAACTCCCCAGGAAGAGGAAACTTCAATCCTTGCGGTGGATATAGAGGATGAGGACGAGGAGGAGGAATTGGCCGAGGCTGAGGACAAATAATTTGTTATAACTGTGTGCAGCAAGGACAACTAGCAAGGGATTATCATAACCCTTGTACTACTTGCAATTATTGCAATTATTTTGAGCATGTTATAGAAGATTTCCCTATGTTGTTGGCTAATCTTCAAGAAAGATGAGGACCTCGGCAGAACCCACAAGTATAGTTGATATATGTTGAACCTCACGGAGAAGACTTGAGAGTCAATTTTTTTACTTGAGGAGGCGCTACTAGAGGAGAAGATAGAATGATTCAAGGAAATATCATAGAAGATTCAGGTATCAGGAAAGCTATGGAGAAGAATCAGGCTTTTGATGCAAAGAAAGAAAGACAAATCTTTGAGGAAGCAAGACAGGAGTTCAAGAGGGACACATAAAAGAAGCCCTATGGTGGTACAAGACAAGAAGAAAGGTGAAATCAGAATCTATGTGGACCTCAGAAAGTTGAATGATGCCTGTCTACATGACACCTTCCCTACACTATTCACAGATGAAGTGTTTGATAATGTGGGAGCTCAAGAAGTATATTCTTTTACAGATGGATTTTTAGGATATCATTAGATCTTGATCACCAAGGAGGATCGCCACAAGATCACGTTTTCCACTAAATGGGGATCCTACCAATACACAGTGATGTCATTTGGACTGAAGAATGCCCCAACCATCTTTTCCAGGGTGGTGGTCGAAGTGTTCAAAGACTTTTTGCACAAATTAGAAGCCTATTTTGATGACTGGATTGTGTTTAGTTTTCTGAAAAACCATATTGAATGTCTAAGACCAATGTTGGATAAATGCAGGCAGTGCCAAATTGCTTTAAATTTGAAGAATTGAATCTTCTTCTCACCATTTGGAGTGTTATTAGGCCATATTGTATGCAAGCAGGGATTGTTTGTTGATCCATCTAAAGTTTCAATTATTGTTGATTTACCACCTCATACTTTCTTTAAACAATTGTGCATTGCGCTAGGACATACTGACTATTATAGGAAATTCATTAAAGGCTATGCCCAAATTATAGCACCAATGGAGAAGTTGTTGAATAAGGACTGCTAGTTTGGTTGGACAGATGAATTCCACAGAGCTTCGACACATTGAAATAGAAGATGGTCACTGTGCCCATTCTGGCCTTTCCATATTGGAGCAAAGAATTTCATGTGCATGTCGATGCATCGTCCATTGTATTGGGACCTGTGTTAGCACATCCGAGAACAGGATACATCGATCACTCATTAGCCTTTGCTATTAGGAGGCTATATACAACCAAAATTAGTTATACCACTACAGAAAGAGAAGGATTAGCCATGGTGTATGTGCTACAAAGCTTCTGACACTACTTATTGGGAGGACACTTTAAAATGTTTACATATCACTTTTCACTGAAATACCTAGTCAACAAGAGAGTGTTGGAGGGGTGGTTATGCAGATGGATTCTACTATTTCAAGAATATGATTTTGAAAGCATAGTTAATCCAGGAAGAATGAACAAGGGTCCTGACCACTTATTGAGGCTGTAACATGAAGAAGAACCCACCAGTTTGGAGGATACACTACTAGATGCACATTTTCTCGCCACTAGTAATATTGATGACCACTTCACAGACATAGTCTAGTTTCTGTCAACAAGAATGGAACCTAGTGAGTATACAATTCCCTAGAAGAAACAGCTCATGGTGCACGCTGTAGAATTTTCACTTATAGCTGGTCAACTATACAAAATGGGACCTGATGAGATACTAAGAAGATGTGTTATGGAGACAGAGTGACCATTGATCTTTGCAGAAGCTCACAAAGGCATCGTAGGAGGACACTAAGCAGGAAGAGCGACTGCGTAGAAGGTTCTACGAGTTGGCCTTTGGTGGCCTACCTTACACAGAGATGCTAAGGATTATGCTAGAGTGCTATAACCCTAATTTTCACCAAACATGCTTATCTGGCATCATGCCATCTCAAATTCCTTCTTTGCCAAAACAGTGATGAATAACTCTTCTTAAAAACCCCTTTTATAAAGGCCCACATGCCCTGCTCCATTACTGCACATGTGTACATGCTAGTTGACCCAAGACAACCCGCATGTTTCTAAAAAAGCACGAAAAAAGGAAAGTTGCTGACGGAACACACAAATTTGGGTAAGTTAACTAAACCTTTTGGCCATGCATGGCCAGTCACTCAACCGAATACCTAACTTATTCTAGCCTATAAAAGAAGGGTTAGGGGTCCCATTTGAAAGGGGGAGAATCATATTAAAGAAACTATATCTGATTGAGCATTCCCTTTGTCCCAACCTTTATCCATCCTTGTACAAAGAGAAGTATAGGGAAAAGCAGTTGGAAGACAATGGAAGAAGAGACTAGGACCAGGATCGAGGAGCAGTAGCCAACTTTATCATTGTGAAGTTAATAAAAGAATTGCTTTTCTCATCCCGCCATATGAGATTGTCATTATTGGAATATTGATTGTATGATTGATTAAATCTCTAACCCGTTAGTTCATAGATCAATTGCATGTGGAGTTCTTTGTTTTTCTTTAGTGAATCCAGGTCAACGTTAGGAGGAGTGTTGCAGTCAAAGAACAACCAAGCACGAAAAGGGATCGACATCAAACAGACAAAAATAAGGTACATCAACTTAATATATTGAGACTTGTATTTACATATCAATAATGGGGTTTAGGCATGGGATGATGGTAAAAAGTAAGAATCTTTAGGTCATTTCTACATGCATGATAAAACCCTTAGTGCTAGTCCATATGAGGGATTTCCCACCCACAACATAGAGCCTGTGATGTATGCCAGAGAGTTGGGAAACCATCCATTTGAGATGAAATTCCATTAGCACCTCAGATGACCCTACAAGCATTTTAAAAGTGGGCCATTGACTTTGTGGGGCCTATAAACCCACTAGGGAAATGCACAAGAGCAAGGTATATCATTACCGTGACAAAATAATTAACCAGATGGGCCAAAGCCAGAGCAGTTAAAGATTGTAATGCAAATATAGCTATGCATTTTATATTTGATGACATAATAACCAAGTTTGGATGCCCCAAAATCCTTATGAGTGATCAAGGCACAGATTTCATCAATAATACAGTTGAAGCCCTGACTGAAGAATTTGCAATCCACCATTAGAAGAGAACACCTTACCATCCACAAGCAAATGGAACAGTTGAAGCATTCAATAAGATCTTGGAGACGACATTAATGAAGATTAGCATTGTAAATAGGGATGACTAGGACTTAAGAGTACCTGCAGTACTATGGGCCTATCGAACCACTTGCAAGAAATTAACAATGCAGACTACTTTCAAGTTAGTTTATGGTCTCGAAGCTATTGTCCCAATGGAATACTTGGTACCAAGATTAAGAATTGTTGCATTTACAAACAGGGATGATACTGGAATTGTTCAAGAGAGGCTTGCACAGTTGGTTGAACTGGAAGAAGACCGATTCATTGCAGGATTCCACCAGCAGGTCCAGAAGGAATGAGAGAAGGCATATCATGACAGGCACATCAAGAAGAATACATTCAAGAAAGGTGACTTAGTACTGGTGTATGACAACAAGTTTATAAGACACCCAGGGAATTTCAAAATGCATTGGATAGGACCATATGATATCACGTATGTTACAGAAGGAGGAGCTGCACAACTGAAAACATTGAAGGGAGAATGGAAGGAAGGATTGGTGAATGGGAGTCGACTGAAGTTGTACTCTGACAACTAGCTACCTCACAGTTCCCGGTAGACACAACTGGAAAAGGGTCTAGGTACTAGGTGCAGTTGAAACTGGGTACCAGACACAGAAAAGATAGCCTGCACAAGGAGGAAGAAGAAGCATAAAGAAGAAAGTAAAGGCCGCACTACACAATCCACAACTGAAGAAAAATAGAAGCATTAGATCTAAAGTGCCTCAGGATGAGTCATAGGTGAGTGTTGGGGGCATGTTGGCCCTTAGTTATGGAAGGAAGCAGGGGACAAGGGAGAAAAGGTAAAAAACGAACTTCACGGGAGACACAGTGACTGTCACTAGGTTTAAGTAAGAAAAAGAGCAAAGAAGACAGAGAAAGGTATGGAAAAGCAAGACATTGGATGATAATATCGAGGATGACAGATCAGAAAGGAAGAGGGATCAAGGAAAACTCAATAAAATCACCGTTGGATGCTTTGGAGCACCGTGCAAGAAGGAAGGAAAGATAGGCTGGCAAAGCCCAGAAAAAGTGGATCAAGTTGAACTAGGGTTTTAGACACCTAAGGTTTTGGTATTTAGGGTTTTGGCACCTAGGTTTCAGCCTAAGGTTGTTGGTGAGTTATTGTAATGTATAAATAAGGGTCAAGAGGACCTGGGTCAAGAGGTTACTAGAGGATTTTGGTACGATAGTGTTATGAGCTCTACTGTTGAGGAGAGAGAGCATTGTATTATGAGAGAGAAGCATTGAGAGAGAGAGCCTTTTGGTATTGTAAGATATTTTGTTGTGTGCGAAGATCAAGTCCTATGGTTGGGTGCACAGGAAGGGGAGAGAGAGAGAAGAGAAAGAATATCTTCTATCTAAGAGCACAGATAAGAACTGTAAGCTTTACTTTAATAAATCATAAGCGCAGTTCTATGGACATAGCCCTAGAGAGAGGGTGAACCACGTACATCTCTTGTTATGTGTGTGATTGATGCTTTGATCTCTATCATTTTTATGTTTTTACCTACTTTATTATAGTATATCAAATCTAAATCTATGAAGGATGGATCGAGCTAGTTGACTGATGGTTGTTGGTGCACTCTTGGAGTGAAGCTCGGGTCTACCCCTGTTCCAACACTCTCACAGGATTCCTAGCTCTCACAAAAATCCAAGTACCCAACTCTCTTCTACCCATCTTGCACCACCCAAGAGAATGGACCTCCACCCTTCTCTTCCATGCAATCCCTCAAGCAGTCCTTCTCCTTACTCGAGCTCCAACACAACTAGTCCAGAATCTCAATGTTGGAAATCTCAGGACTTGCAACTATGGGAAACTCTTGACATAGGCCAATGCATATTAGACATGCGAACCTCAAGTTATAGCTGGATCACACGAGCGACCACTGCATCCAACTATCCCACAACTAATTCTTCGACAGTTCGGCTCCCTTTCCCAAGCCAAGACGTGGATGAGGATGGATCAATGAATCGGTAAGTGGGTGCATTAAAGTGCATGAGGGAAATTAATGAATACACATGGAATCAAAGAACAATCCATCAGTCGAACCCCCCCATCAGATCAGAAGTGGGTTTAAGTAACCTCGTGGGGAAATCAAGAACCTCCTAGCCTTCCCCAAGAAGCTCACGTAATCGATCCCCTCCCTTAGGCAAAAAGGGTAATTAACATAGGAATAAACACTTAGCCCCTCAAGCCCCCTCTCTTGTGGAATCATAGTCCCCTATAACTCTAGTCCTTTTCTGTTTAGCAACCAACCATGTATTTATTATTAATAATGATAAAAACATTACATGTCTTGGGCACACTGGTCTTTTAATAATTGTTTGGGCACTCTGGCCTCTCATCATTGTAACAGTACATTATTTAAAATGGGGGTTCAAAACTTGGGGTGTTACAATCTCCCTCCTGGATAGTTTATTTGACAAATCCTTAATTAACTTATCCATTTCATCTATTTTCCAATCCTCTGCATTCTTTCTTGAACCATAAGGTCCTTGTTCTTTAAATTTCCTCAGCTCTCTAACTCCCATTTCAACCTTATTTTTTAGTTTTCTCGATGCCATCATATTAGATTAAATTTAAATTGCATCATCTTGCATCCCATCTAATGTTGTATCTCTTCTCTCCCTCAAAAGTAATGCAAAATCAGAGTCAAATGCCCCTACAAAAGTAACTTTTGCAGCTAGATGGGATGGCTTAAATCCAGTTGGGATATTACTATAAATCTTATTAAATCTTTGGATAAATTCAAAAACTATTTTAGAAGGATTCTTTCTTAAAGAACTAAATTCAATCAAATAATATAGGTGGCATTTTTTTTCACCCCACTATCTTTAAAAAGCATTTTATAATTCATCATAAGTAATTATGGAATTTGTAGGAAGTCCCCTAAATTAGGTTCTGACTTGACACTCAAAAGTTTGTACACACAATATCATGTAAACATCTTCAAATTCAATGCCAAGTATATCATCAAATTGATCAAAGAATTCCATATGCTCAGTGGTTTTTAAATTCCCTTCCCCAGTAAACTTAGGTAAGTGTTTCATATAGTTATCAGGTAAACCATGCAAATTTGCAGGAAGGGATAAAGGAGCATATATAATCGCTAATTTGGAAAAGATCCTCGGGGGAGGTGGTGTTGGATTTACTTGTCCATCATCTCCACCACCTCCACATCCTACACCTCCTAAACCGACCATTATGAGTTTTGGAGATGAGATATGAGGACTATAATGAAGATTATCAAATATTTCAAAAGATTGTTGCACCAAGTCCTTAATTACTTCGGGAAGATAATAAAAAAGGCATGTTATATAATCAAAAGGTGATGGATCTCTTGATATAGATGAATAATCAAATTCAGAAGGAAAATGAGAACTAGTACTTGGTCCTTCAAATCAACCTGATGAGTAGATGGGAGAAATAATATGAGAGCATCCTTAATATGAAATATTTTCTTCCAGACTATCAAGGATAGAAAACCTTACTTCGGGAATACTAAGGATAGGTCAAGTGTAAATGGCGTTAGGAAGTAAGGATTCTTCCTTAATATCACAGTGATAAATTCATGTAGAAGAAAATGATATATTTTGAAAATTTTCACCTTTTAAATCATATAATTTTACTTGAAGAATCTCAATCTCTAAACTTTCATACTTAACTTCTAGAATACTAGTTGAAGCTTCAGTGGAAGGAGATTTAACTTGATGTGTTTCTTTAAAATTAACTAAATGTATTTCTTCTGCTAAAATCTCAACATTAACTCGAGAATCTTTTGGTTGATAAACCTTACTTGCTGACACAGAGGTCTATGTTGGAAGCAGGCCGAAGTGGGAAAGAAAATGTGAACGAAGAAGAATGATAGTTGGAAGAGAAATTGTGGGAAAGAAAGCGTGCAAGAGGAAAGCGACAAATAGTAATAATCAAAACACGCGTGCATGCAAGAAGGAGGCGACAACTGGAAGGAAGCAAAGAACACATGTAGAGAAGGAAGACCGAATGACAATAGGGTTAGGGTTTTTGTAAGGTTTTGTGTAAATGGCTGAAGAGACCTATAGATATAAATATAGATATGCAGGTATCATAGAGAGGTTTGGTTCATTACCTATGTAGAGGTTGATATGGTATGTAATTTTTTTGATGAACCACTTTTGTAAAGCAGTTGAACTAGAGTGGAGGAGAGAAAGTAGATCTTGAGGATTAGATCACAGGCTGAGGAGCCTGGTGCGATATAGTTCACCTCATATAAATCTTACCCATTTGAGGAGAGTTGTAAGCGCGCAATGCGATAATTGCAGAACTACCATAATAAGAGCCAAATCTTTGTGGACATAGCCCAGGAGGGGGTGAACCATGGTAATACTTGTGTAATGTGATGAATGCATGCATATCTTTGTCATACTTTTAGTAGTTAAATGTTGTGTGTAATGAATGAATGAGTTATTATATTGCTTTGTTGAATATTGTTGGGATATCAAGGAAAGATTTCACAGAGGTCAAAATATAAAATAAAATAGTTGTATTCTATAACACAAGTTATAATAAATGGTTCAAAATACAAATTCCATATCTCTCGCTTAATCCTAGGCTGTAAACACATGAGTCTTACAGCCACCCATTTAAATCTATTTTGGGTGAGACTTCACAGTGCATTCTATGTACTGTGTTGCCTTCTGGTTTACTAAAAAGGCCGATAGTTTTAGGCTTTGTTGGTACCCTGAAAGATATGAACCCTGGGTCAACAACGCAGGCAATAGGAAAGAACAGTTCATTAAACCAACAAATGGTTTCGTTGCTGAGTTAAGAGAAACAAGAGTCCCAAGAGATGGAGGAGAAGATAGCCATCCTTTCCATATTAATGTCAATGTGGAACCCATAAACCCATGTGCGACCAATACACCAAAGAGAACACCACCATTTAGACAATCGAAGTTCAGAGAAAGCCCGACAACAAGAAGTACATCTACCATAGGAGCAACAACTGGAGGATTCAGTTCAAGAAGTACTAGTCAAGTATCTACACCATGTGGCAGAGGTAGTAGTTCGGTATTTAGAATGGTAGGACACGATCCGACTATCAGATTACCATAATTTTGAGGAGAAGCAACATACGATCCTGAGAATAATTTGTTTATTTGTGAAAATATCTGGGAGGCTAAATAGATCACTGATGAAGATACCAAACTTGCTCATCTAGCGATCATGATAAGAGACCACAGACTAGACTGGTACATGAGTTTAGACATGAACAGTGCCCTTGGGATGACGAGAACACTGACATACATTAAGAAGCTACTGATTAATGAGTTCCAGAGGTCGATCTCAGAGGACCAGTACATGAAAAAGATGATTGAGATAAGACAGAAACCAGGAGAGTTTGTATGGGAGATTGACCAGAGATTCAAGTGACTGAAGGGGAAGTTAAAATACCTTATAACCGAGATTCAACACCGGCACCTATTTTTCAACTCACTACTCCCACACCTAAAATATCCCTTATGACAACATAAGTTTCAGATGTAGGCCGAGGCTCTACAAAAATTCTTACAGCTGGAAGAGAACCAGTACCAGCAGATAGACCCAACTATTGAATAATTGAAGGAGCATTTGAAGAACCTAACATTTTAGTTGAACCAAAATAAGAACAAGGACAAATGAGAAGTTGTTTGGTGCACCACACGTAGGATGAAAGGACACCACAATAATGAATGTCCAACATTCACAGAATATATGGAAACAGGCATGCCAAACCCGCTACCACAGTGAGGATTATGGTGTGAAATATGAAAGAAACTGGGTCACGACCCTTATCACTGCATGATGATGCAGAAGTACCATACAATTCCAAAGAATTCTTATTGCACCTTTTGTAAGTCAGTGGGCCATGATGACAAATATTGCATAACTATGGAGCTGATGTGGGAAGGAACATCAGACACATACAAGTTACAAGACAAAATGATGACTGGGCAAGTAGCGCCACAATTCAATCAAGCCCCAGCTCCATAAAACTCTATGCAACAATAGTATAATACTACGCAACAACCATACAATAACCTACAGCCACAGTACAACCTGGCGCAACCCCAGTATAATACTGCGCAATATAATTAGGCACCACAATATAACACGGTGAGAGGGGATCGAGTAGGCTATCGAGGAGGAGGACGAGCCAAAGGAGGTTTCGAACGTGGAAGAGGACAAGTCACATATCACAACTTTCAGCAACTGGGACATTATGCATGGGAATGCCCACTGCCGCCAACGACTTATATGTATTGTCATACAATGGATCATGAGACAAAGGAATGTCTGACAATATTAGTAAAGATCTAGGAAAAGAGGAACCAGAACAACCATAATGTTCAATGGAAAAGTGTGAAGCACTCCAGAGATAAAAAATCCACAGGATGCCTGAAACACAAATGCAGCAAAGGAAAGAACAACAGTTACATGCCAAAGAAAAATGAGCGGGAAACTAAAGTCGGCAAAAGCAATATGACAGGACATCTCTAAGTGGAATTAAGGCACAACAAGGACTGATGGAACATCACATTAAACATGCCAAATGGAAACGAAAAAGGAAGCGTAATGGACAGTATGAAACTGTCATAGATGCTTTGAACCCAGAGTTATGGTGCATTAATCTCATCATGGAGGAAGCATCCTCGATAAGCTTCATGACAAGCCCATACAACACATGAGCAAGAAAGAAACTAGTCTATTCGTGAAAGGAGAACAAAGACAGAGCAACAACAACCCGCACAGACAAAGTGAGACCACAGATCTCACCACAATCCTTCAAACTCAACAAATGTTCGAAAATCACCACTATGGCACCATCGAAGTCCATCGAACTAGGCCAGACAACCAGACCAACTAGGGTTCAAACTAGGTCATGAAGACCGCTGGAAGAAAATGATAGTGGAAGAGATTCAACAGCCACAAGCATAGGACCTGAAAGAGGACACTCTAGGAGCGACGCAGGAACCTTAGAATGAGGAAGCAGAAACCCAATAGGAAGTGCAACCAAAAGGAATTGAACCAGTTGTGGAAGTTAATGGAACGACATAGAATCAAGGATTAGAGGGGAAACCAGATGAGTCGTAGGTACCCAGTCTAGGTCAACCAAAAAAAGATACCATGGGAACTACCTCGGCTTGTCTAGAATGGCTTACAGGGGAGAAACCATGAATTGCTAGAACTTCGTACCAACCACCATAGCAGGAAGACATAGTTCTGATACCGAGCTCACCCTGCAAGAAACCGAAAGAAAAAATTGTGCTACCATGCATACCAGAGGGAGTACAGGTAGATCTACATCTACTAGGTCATGTTGGGAAGCTCAAGTATTCTTACCATGACGTATTAGAAAAAACCAAGTACCTGGAACTTGCACCAAGGGTTTTTATGTAGAACATAGTGGTCAACCAACTTGGGGAAACAACCAGCCGACCATATCAGTGGGCAGTTGGAATGGACAGAACATCTATTTTAGGGTTGTTGAAACTCCCACATTTTGGCAGAGGCTAGTACA
The DNA here is from genome assembly GCA_009831015.1 of Picea engelmannii. Taxonomy (NCBI): domain Eukaryota; kingdom Viridiplantae; phylum Streptophyta; class Pinopsida; order Pinales; family Pinaceae; genus Picea; species Picea engelmannii. The sequence goes on from ML819434.1 coordinate 60,577, forward strand.
TGACAACATGTGTTAAGTAGATGTTAGCAGTCCTGCATGGAAGGGATATATGGCTGGACAAACCCATCCCCATAACTGTTGAGATTATCGTACATATAATAGGACAACCTAGTCGGGGTATGGATCCCACACTGATACTGGATGATAAATCCAAGGAGAAAGCGTTAGTGTAGGAAATGAAGAAGAAATATGGTACCACCAGGGGAACAAGAGGAATTATAATCAAATAGATCAACAATGCAGCAACACAATTGGGTACAAAGATCTTAGCCTGTAAATTGTTAATAAAATGTTGCAAAGTCGAAGTAGCAGTGGGAGTCATTGTAGTTGCAGCTAAATGCGCAGAAGGCACCTTCGTGAGTTGGGAACCTTATCTATCAAACTTGTTCCAAGTGGAATGTAAGGATGTGTAGGACATCGGTACATAATTCCATTACTCATGGCTTCTCACCCTCATAGCCTTCATGGTATGGAAGGAACACGAATATGTATTTTTTTGTACTAGACCACTACTAATAGGAGCGAGATATCTATTACTGAGATCCAAGCCACAGGCCAAGAATAAGAGGGAAAATGGGATCATCTTTGAATAATTTCTACGGGACATATAGGAAGCTATTAGCCGATCATGGAGAATAACACCAGAGGCTGTCACGCAATATGGGGACATCACTAACTTCTGGGCTACACATCAAGCCATGTGGATACAACCAAGGTAGGATCCAGATAAATAATGGCTACCGAAGTGATATTGCATTACAAAAGGTGACATATACATGGCCATCAATGAATGGCCTGATGCATGGAGGATCCCATCCATTCCCTGGGAAGTACTAGAAGGACCAGCAGAAGGAGAAGCAACCTAGGAGGAAACACAACCTCTACAAATCCCAGTGCCCAAGAAACCAAGGACAAGCCAAAACAAGTTGGCTTAGGAAAATGAAGGGGAAAATCCAATAGGGACCTAGAAGGGGTAGAAAGAGACCAATGAACAACCGAAGAAAGCTAGGGGAGCGCAGGAGACCACCCCAAATCCCACCACATAGGAACCAGGGGAAACTAAGAGACCAATTGTACAGGTAGTAGGCTCGCACAAGAAATCAAAGGCGCAACTAGCATCACCATACTATACGATCATGGAGGACGATGGAGAAATGATCACCAGAATGGTCCAGGATTGTCTAGCAGGAGACTTCGATCATGCAACACATCATAGGGATAAACTGCAAAAATAGCTGATAGAAACGGGACAACTCCTCAGGACACTCGAGAAGGCCCAGAGAGAAAGTATCAGAAGATACATAGATATGTCAACAACACAAACCAATGAAAGAGTGGAGGTAGAAGAATAAGACCCAGTCCTCCCAATGCCACACGCACACACAACGATCTATGTAAAACCAAGCATGCTATGAATGGATGAAATCATGGGACAGACACCACTGAAGGATTTGGACCACATCCAATTGGTCTTGACACATATGCCATCAAGGGTACTTTACAAATTGTAGGTTAGCGTCAACCACAAGATGCAGTCTCAGGGACATAAAAACTTAGTCGAGCTACAAAAATCAACAAAGAAGCGGGAAGTGTTGGAAAAAGATTATGAAGGCCAAATCTGAAACTCAAAAGGAGACAGAATGCAAGAATGAATTGGAACACAGAGTGGGAGAAATTTTTGTAAAAATTCCAAGTACTACACAAGGAAACAAACTCCCAGCCGCAGAAAAGATCGACCATATTGCACAGGAAATTGCTCGATACCAGAAGGAGATCAAGGATCTCAGAGAACATCTCACACCAACAACTCCACCAACAATAAAGGAGCAAAGGAGGCAGGTAGAAACAACACAACTACAGGAGATGGAGAAACAGGTTAGCATGGTAGCTGACTTGTTTGATAAAGAAGCACAAATTTGGACAAGAGTAGAGGAGAATCCACAGGTTCAATGCTGGGACAAGGAAGAGGAAAGGATCAATACAATGATCCAAGAACTCAAATAGAGGAAAAATACCATAACAATCCCAAAACGCATCAAGGGGATGAAAGAGATGAAAAAGATGCAGGCATAACTTATCATTGTGCAAACACAACAATAGGAGTGTCAGGCTCAAATCAAACCATTACAGGAATGGGTAGCAAAGGTACTCGCACAGGAAGAATCAGTTAGAACACAGACACATTCAAAATGTGCATGATTACTGAGCGACGAAGTGGAAGTTCAAGTATTGGATACCATTAAGGAGAAGACCACGTAGGCACTAATAAAAGAAGTTGAGATGAGAGAAAATTTCCAGATGATCACCAAGGAGATCGAGGCAACTCAAAAATATTAGGTGACTCGGGACAAGTCACATGTCAGTGTTGGGGGCCTATTGGTAGTAGGCCGAATTGTGGGAAAGAAAACATGCACGAAGAAGAATGAAAGTTGGAAGATAAATCGTGGGAAAGAAAGCATGCAAGAGGAAAGAGACAACTGGTAAGTCGCACAACACACACAAATGCAAGAAGGAGGCGACAACTGGAAGGAAGCAAAGAACATATGCATAGAAGGAATACCTAATGACAATAGGGTTAAGGTTTTTTTAAGGTTTTGTTTAAATGGCTGAAGAGCATGATAGATATAAATATAGATATGTAGGTATCATAGAGAGGTTCAGTTCTCTACCTATGTAGAGGTCGATATGGCATGTCATTTTTTTGATGAACCACTTTTGTAAAGAGGTTGAACTAGAGTGGAGGAGAGAAGGTAGATCTTGAGGATTAGATCACAGGCCGAGCAGCCTGGTGCGATCTAGTTCACCTCATATAGATCTTACCCATCTGAGGAGAGTTGTAAGTGTGCGACGCGAGAATTGCAGAACCACCATAATAAGAGATCTAAGAGACAAATCTTTGTGGACGTAGCCCAAAAGGGGGTGAACCATGGTAATACCTGTGTAATGTGATGAATGCATGCATATCTTTGTCATACTTTTAGTAGTTAAACATTGTGTGTAATGAATGAATGAGTTATTATATTGTTTGGTTGAATACTATTGGGATATCAAGGAAAGATGTCATGAAGGTCAAAATGTAAAAGAAAATAACAGTATTCTATAAAACAAGTTATAATAAATGGTTCAGAATATAGATTCCATATCTCTCTCTCAATCCTAGTCTATAAACACATGAGTCTTATAGCGATCCATTTAAGGCTATCTCAGGTGAGACTGCACAATGCATTTTGTGTACTGTGTTGCCTTCTGGTTTACCAGAAGGGCCAATAGTTTTAGGTTTTGTTGGTACCCTGAAAGATATGAACCCTGGGTCAACAACGTAGGTAGTAGGAAAGAATATTTCATTAAACCAACAGTCTACCTTAGATATCCTTTTGGTTTGAACAATTTTTTAGGATCTGAAACAAGTGTGGTTTGTTTCTTATCTGGGTTCTGTCTAGTATTATTTCTTCTGAATGCTAGCTTTGAAAAAATGGAGTTTCAAGGTGACAATATAAATGATCCTAAAACGTGTGTTTTATTCTTGTTCACCTTCAAGAACCAAAACTAATCTTTGTCGTAATAAATAGATGGAAAGAAGAATTATGGAAAATAGAATTAACAAACAAAGAAAGGTATCCAATGCTAATAAATATTACCTTATTTTCAATTGAAGAAACATGAAATGTATGCCTAAAATATGAATTGAGATGAGAGAAACTATAAATATATAGGTCTTGTTCCACTCACAATGAAACAAAGAAAAATCTATACTTGAATAGATGTTTAATTATGTGAACCGCAATAGATGTATTCTAAATTGAAGTCATTCATTCCTTAAACACCATATACTGAAGAAGATGAATTATGATATAGTAACAGCACATAGAAAACACATAACTCAAAGAAATGAGAAGTAGAATCTATGTCTTCATGTAGGAATCTGTATTAAAAGTCTCTCTTTAAATCAGGTGAGAATAATCCTTTTTCATCTCTCAAATGTGTTTATTTATACAATTTTGTCTTAACCAAAATTCATTATACTTCCACACTTCTAGATCCTAAAATAGAAGAAAATCTTACTAGGCTAACTAAATATTACAAAATATTTGAACATATGTCTTTCCTATAGAAACTTTATCGCTTGTGGGGGTTATCTCCTCGTTTTTTCTCATAGATGTAGTTGTCTTTTGTTTCTTCTTGTATTGAGTGTGAAAATGTAACATCTAGTTCCATTGATCATATTTTTATTATGACTTATTCTTTGAGGACACTTGCGAGAAAGTGATCTAGTTATGATACATTCTAATTTTTTTTATTTTATTATGAGTTATGATATGTTGAGTATTGATATTTATATGCTATTTTTTAGATGTATATATTCATAGGTATTAAGATGCATTTTCATGATTGTGTAGGAAAAGTGACAGGTTGAGGATGTTGATGGCATCAACGAACTTCCTTGGAATCCAGATTGAGTCAGGGAGTGGACTTGTATTCTAGTTTGAGTATTTAATTTATACACATGAGTTATATGATGATTTTAGTATGGATGTTATGTATATGGATTATTAATAGTGTTCTTGTCAGTGGATGTTGTCATGGTGATGCTTGCTAATATGACTCACATATGGAGTAAATAGTTCATACATAGAAACCAAATGAATGAGGGAAAGGTGTGGGAGCATCCCTATCACATCCTATTAGCACTCTCGATGTGGCATGAAGGAAAGGTTAACGACTACCTCATTCTAAGGGTCCAAAATTTTGTGAGGGCAAGTTGAGACAGTTGCTCATGAAGAATTCTAAGGGGCAAAGAATAACGAGGAATCCTTATACCTTAGAAAATCCCTTAGTCTCTCACTAGTTCGACCAACGGAGTATTGACTACAAGTGTGTTGGTCCAATTATATGCATAATATATTACCAAACATAAATTATCGATTGAGATTCATAATCAACTGAGTTGTTACACTATATGTGCCGAAAACATGTGCTTTAACTATGTCTGATGAGTATAGCCTACATAAGAAAACACTTTCAAACCAAATACTTTGTTTCCACACTTCAAATATAACACTCTTCGCACAATTAAAAAATTAGAAAGAAAAAACTCATAAACAAGCATATGATCTAAAGTTCTTGCTCACGTGATGGACCTGTTCATTGATGGCTCATAAAATGAAAAGATGAACTTTGATTCTATCTCCTAGAGAAACTGAAATAACAAAAATTAACATGTTGTATATTCTCAAAAGAAATCATCAATAAATTCTATAAGAAATAATAGGTAGAGGAAGACACTCCATTGTAGGTTCATTTAGGGTGAGAGATGGAAGTCTTGATTATGCATGTGTTTGTAGGGTATAATCTAATCAATTATGGAAGAAAATATAGTTGTAGTGAGATACTCCATTACCAGTTCATGTAGGGTGAGAGATGGATATCTGATCTCATTTCGTGTAACAAATCAATTCAATAATAACTTGCAAGCAATCCATATCTATTTTTTCACACTTCTTCAAACCAATGACATTCAGAAAGTAAATCAATGAAACATGACAATTATGAAAAATTATTTCATTCTTACACAAGAAACAAAGGTTTTAATGAGATGTCCCCTTTGTTGGATCATGTAATGTGAAGGATGGACTCTCAAATTGTTCCTGTATTGCCACACTTTACAATAAATTCTAATAGTGAAATCAAAATAACAAGTATAGGAAATAAAAATCTATACTAAAAATTTAGAATGATCTTACCAAGTTGGATCGGTGGACCCTTGTCAATTCCAGCATGGAAGCTTTTAGGTCAACATATGTTAAATTCTAAAAGACACAGAATATCATTGAATTCAAACTTACATTAATCTTTAGCAAGTAGGTTTACAAAAAGAGTCTATTCAAAAATCTAATATGCAGCATAAAAATTCCTCTTCCTTGGACCTATGAGGTCTTATTTATACATAAAATGCATGGAGGAATGGATGAAACTGAATCCCCAAACTCAGAAAATAATTTTTACAGTTTTAGGATAAATCCCCAAAATATGGGGTTTTTTAGCAATTTGGTGAGATTCAAGTTAGATATCCACTCATATATTCTAAAACAAATCTAATTTTGGAAAATTTCTCACCTAATACTGAGGTTTCCACATTGTAGACAAAACCCATATCGTAGAATTGATAGATCTGATACCATCTGCATGGAAATCAAGGCGCAAGTTGGCAGTTTGAGATTTTTGCTAGTTTTTGTAGAATCATTCCCCTTGAGTTGGAGGTCCACACATGTGAGATAGGTGAAATATTCTCCAATGTTACACATGTAAACATTTCTTTGGAAAAATCCCATCTACCCTATTTTCCTCTAGAAGATTTCCAAAATTTCAAACTATATCTGGTACCATATGAGCACAGAAATAGGTATCGGATGAGAACAACATTGGTATCGGGTGATCTGAGTATTGGATGAACACTGAAACAAGTACCAGATGAATAGGGATTGTTTTCATAAGGTCTTCTTAGATCATTCAAAGTAACTAGAGATGTTTAAACATCAAATATTCAATCCAAATCATTAATAAATCATCATAAATCATGATTAAACATAAATTACCTCATATGTACACAATAATTGCTAAATGACATGTATGTTGAGGAAAATAGGTAGAGAGTGCATATGTATTAGGAAAATTTGGTCAATATATGGGAAAAGATAAGGTAATTGGAGGTGACAAAAAGGAGGCTCAACATTTCCCCCGTGCCTTATCCATTGCATGTACTCATGCAACAATGATCTTCAAAATTTCAAAATTGATGGTACTTCTCAATCGATCAAGCATTACCTGAAGCTCCACCCTTCTTCAGCTCCTTAAGTTCTCTTTTAAGTAACATGATATACAATATAAACCTCCTGGCATATGATTCACACTTCTTACCCATGGAAAAGTAGTTATGATGACAAAGTGGAGTCATGAGTAATAGATTTGATATGTTAGTGATTTGATGTTAAGTCTTATCCAATTTGTTGTGGTTCATAATTAGGAGAAAAATTTGGATGTGACTCTAATATGATTATGGGATAGTGGCCAAGAGTTTTCATAACGAATTTGACTAATAGGCGCCCAGACTAGATTACCTTTAAAATAAAAGTGCTATCAGCATAGTTTAGATCCCATTTGAAGAGAGAAAAACATAAAATGATACATCCCAAGATGATTAACGTGTTTCTTATCCAAGTTTTTAGAGATAAATTTCTTCTTGCTCAGGTAAGGTGAATTACATATACTAAGGGTCCCATTTCATGCAAAACTATTTATTTTAAAGATAGAACCTTAAAGTAGATACTTGAAGGTTCTTAAGAACATCATTTGAGAGATATAAATGTCATCTCCTAACCTTGATTTGATAATGATTTCTTCAAAATGAGACCCAAGGGTTTTTGTTTAGTTTTAGGTGTGCCAATTTATGTTTTTCAACTCCCTTTACCTGACATAGCCTCGCTACCAGCAACCCTGTTCAGTACCCTGGTGAGTTTACCTTAGTACCATACAAGTATGGCCTCACTGCCAGCAAGCCTGTCCAGTACCTCGGAGGGTTTACTTGCACTTCCTGATACTTTCTTTTTATTATATTACTCAAAAGATTTAGAATGATGTATATTGTTCATTGACAACCTTAGAGTATAAGGAAGGAAGGTGGTACGAGAGTATTTTAGATTTATTAGGCACATAATTAATTTCTTGCAATCATCCCAAGGGTGACATCATCCACATTAGCCTTAAATCTCAGCTATTCAATGTATAATGGAACATCTCATATAATGACTAAGAGGTCCCTCTAGTTAATGCTATTAGGGTTCTCATGAAAGTTCATTGAGGTTTTGCAAGGGAGGTCCACCACATGAGGTTTTCATCAATACCTCCCAAGAGAAACTTGTAGGGATAAACTTGGATAAGAACTAGTTTAATCAAATAGGTTAGTATTAGAAATAATGATGTCACCACTTTTCAATGGATATGTCAATTATTAATCACTTTTTCAAAATGATGAGGTAATAACACAAGTGCACCCATTATCATATAGAGCTAAATTTGAAAATTTCTCCTTAAATGATAGCAAGGATGATTCATTTAGGGGTGAGTGTAACAACGTAGGAGGAAGATGTATTAAATAAAAATTCAGCACTAGACTTAAATGATCCTTTATAGAAAGAACATGAAAATATTATCCCATACCTCCAATTACCTAAAGTGAAAACAATGTTAAGCACATGAAAAAGATCATATCACTTTGGCATCAATACGAGATTGGTAATTGGTATCAGAAAATGTTTCTATAATACCGGAATAGATATTACTGGAACAAGACAGCACTGGAACAAGATTATGCAGTACCGGAATAAGATTATGCAGTACCAAAACAAGACAATATTGGAACAAGATTCTGTAGTACCGGAACATAACAATAATGGAACAAGATCCTACAGTACCAGAACAGGTCTTTATGATATTAAAAATGGAATTTGCAGACCTCACAGTGTGACTGGAATACTCTGGGTTTCATGCTTATGTTGATTGTGGCCATAATTCTATAGGTAAATAATACAAAAATTTGGTACTGGTACCAGAATTCTAGAAATGACTATCAAATTCCAACACTAAACATGTTGATTTGGACTTGCTGACAAAAGATGAAAAGAATATGAAGGTCCCAACAACCACTTCCCCATGCTTGAGGTTTTCCATGCCCTCATGCACAAAATGTGAGATGCTAAAAAAAATAAGGAGGGTTGAGAATAACTTCTAAAAAAAAACCAATATAACTAATTAAAAATAGATTTGTATCCACGCATAGAAATAGAAAATTCGGGGAAAATGTCAGAAGTTGAACAATGCGTACATTTTTCATGATTTATTTGAACAAAATTATTATATATGAATAAAATAGTATGGAATTAACATTCAATTTTTATTTCTATTAAAAATATCACGTAATCAATCATCCTTGTGAAATAGTAGTCTTAAAATAGATAGGTAATGATAAAACACAAATGCATCTTTTTTAACAACTTAAGGAAAAAGAAGAAATTTGAGGAAATAGGTCATGAAGCACTCCCTTAAGTGTTATATTTCATTGACAAGGATTCCTTATCCACTTTTGAAAATACCCTTCTATTATTATATGTGCATTCGGAGGATGAAGAGATTATCTTCTCCTAAAATTCCAAACAAAATTTTCATAACTTTTAGAAAGAAATCTACTAGAGGAACAAAAGATCTTAAACTGATTGCTTTGTTAACTTTTGACATCCTCATTTATGAAAAGTATGAAACATAGGTTGCATTGCACTTATCTGTATCATTTATTTATTTATTTACTATCCTGCTCTAATTGAAAAAAAGAAAATGTCCTTCAAGTATAGGAATACTTCCAATGAAGCCATGTGCGTAACAGGGTTAGAAATATATTCATAATTGGGTTTAAAATATAAATTTTAATGCATATCAGAGTATGAAGGACCAACTTATCTTCTAATTATATCAAACAATAATGAAAAGTAAGAGAGTAGTGTGACCTGATAACTAATTGGAACCATCTTTCAATAGGATTATGATATTCTTGTTTCCCTTCTTTGTTTAGGTCACACAACATGTCCTCCTTTTCCATGCTATGCATATTTTCTTCTTCAAGATGATTGGTATTTGGAGTAAATACACGATCTGCTGAGAGGCATGCTAAGAACTACTCAATCTCAGGTTCCAATGGTTTCTCTCCATTGAATTCTATCCACGATTCTTTAGTCTCCTCAACAAATTGACAAGAGGAATTTGCAGGGACTTCTAAATATTCTTGTGGAGAGACAAATAAATTATTTATTGTTGTCAAGATATGTGTAGTGACCCCAAGGCCAAGCTCCGTTACAGATCATGATATATGCAATGAATTGAAAATGTGTTCTATAGGCTGGTGAGCCAAGTTTTGTATAAGCTGGAAGGCTTATGTGTTTGTTAGGCCAGGGAACCTAAGTGTTGAAGGCCAGGAGCCTGCTGATGTACTTGTATGTATGCAGATCGATTAATAAAATATGAACACCGCCAGTGCAGACCAACCACGATGAATGAGTGAAGGGGGACTAAGCATCCACAGAGTGGGTAAGGAACTAGGGGCTGGAAGGTGGGAAAGGGGCTGAGTGTTGAGCCTAGGGGATAAGCCTAGGGGCTTAGGCCTGGAATAATATTTTAATATTATTTCCTAAAAATCCATGTGCATATTATTTTATCCTAAGTTCCTAGAAAAAAGGAAAGGCATGTACAGGGAGGCATGTGGATGGAACGCATGCAGTTCCCAGGGTGACAAATATCCACCCTGACACATGCAAATAAAACATAAAGGAATAACCATGGGGGAGAGATCTCTCACATTCAATTCAACCCGATTGCCCTGAGAAGGAGCCATAGGAGCTAGTCTGTAAGAGACCTCATGTATGTCTGTTATAGAGGGGAAGCCTGTGTTGGGTGCTGAAGAATGCGTGTTTACCCTTGTTCAGATCCGTGGAGTCTGTCTGTGAGAGAAAACCAATGTGTGCATTCCCTGAACGAAATTTCCATGTCAATTTCGGGGAAGAGTCTATGTTTGCCCAGGAAAAGATGAGTGAGCTTGTGCGTGGAGCCCTATTCTGAAATCTTGACCGAGAGAACATCTTGTGACTGTTGAACTGGTTCTTGGGAAGCCTATGTCCATTTTCCCTGTGTTTGTTGTGGCACGTAGTTCTGTACTGCGTGAGGCTTGTTGGCCTGTGAGCGACTCCCTCCAGGTGAGAGAGTGCGCAAAGGAAGGAGAGAGCTCCTACAAGGAACCCTGTAGCTGCCACAGAACCTGGAGACTTCCAGTCCGGTCTGTTCCTGTAACCCAAGGTAAGGGAGACTGGCAGCCGAAGGACTGTCCAGGTGACAGAGAAGGTGCACTCTCCTGGGGTGGAACAGGCATGTGGGGAATGAGGGTCTGTGGGTAGTGAGCATGGGAGATTCCTGGGAGAGCATTCTTCCTGGTGGTTGTGTATGACAGACTTCCCTGTAACCTCAGCCTGAGTCTGGATTCCTTGCCCTGGGGTGGAGCTCAGTCCCATCTCAGGGGTGACCCACTTTTGAGTTGAGGAGCAGTGCGGTCTACGGCTGGGAGGTTCGTGGAAGGCTTGCATTTGGTTGGTGGATTTCTCCACTGTCACAAGATAAGTATTTAATTATATTTTTACCACCTTTTATCATGACTGTACTGTATCTGTTATCATGTTTTCTGCTTTGTAAATGAATTACTGTTGAAAGATATGGATTTTCTAATTATAGCAGTAACTATATGTTTATTCTAAGAATTAAAATGTATCTCTTTGTTGTTATGCATGTGATTATACAATTCTGTATGTTTTATGTAAAAGTCCATGTACATATTGGTTAGCGAGAGGTTTGAAAGCCTCAGTGGTGAAAAGTGACACTACAATTTGGTATCAGAGCCAAGGTTTCGACACTGAGCCTACATGGGCTAGTGGAGCAGTCTTTGGACTAAGAATGCGAGGGGAAATTGAGTCAGGAGGACCAATTTCGGACCCTGGTTCGCTCCGAAGCGTCAAGGAGACACTTGAAAAGTTTTTATTAAGAACTCAGGAAGTATAGCGGTGCTATGAAACTGCAGGCTGGTCTGGTCTATGGCCACGGGGAGACAAGTCTCTACACCAATGGTGTTAGAACCTTAGGATCTGTTTGGGAGGGAAGGCAAGCCCTCGTGACCGTCGGATCTGGAAAAATGTGTGTAAGTATTAAAATTCCATTGGAAATGGCACAGGAGTGTGGAAATCATGATACGCGAAATCCTGAGTTAGTTAGAAACCATCTGAGCCATCAGATATCGGTCAGAAAGCCCAATAGTTGTTGGATCTTCCGGGAGGTGTCTGAAGGTTAAAACCTCAGTGATTAAAGGCGAAAGCCCGAAATAGATCTAGACCGTCCAAAAGACGAAGGACACGTGTCGTGAGATTTTCCATTTTGGAAATTGGGAATCGCAGGGACAAGAAGTCCATGCATTGTGAAACACCGAATGTCGAAACCCTAACGAGAGGTTTGACTACGATCACAGGGTAGAGTTCACATGGACTAGGAACTAAGACCAGAGGGCTAACATGTGAAGGACGCATCGGGATTCGAAGAATCACGAATCCCGAGGACATGTGCTTTTGGACATTCGGAAGTCCGAAACCCCAATAAGAGTAAAAGACTATGGTCTTATGAGAGGAGGTCACATGGACCTCAGCATAGCCGGGGGGCTAAGGCAAAGGTGCATCAGCAAATCGGGGATTGAGAGTTCATGAGGACAGGAACTCATGTCGTTGGGGATCATGAAACCCTAACATCCAAAGATTCAATCGGGAGATGTGCCATGTGGACACGTGGAGTTGTACCACGTGCCAATGGGGATGAGAACAGAAGCGAGAAAGGTGGGACCTGATGACGTCGTTGAAAGTGACGTGGACCCTCATGAACTTTCCACATGCCACCATGGTAGTGGGCGACAGCTGTGCTGTGGAACCGTAGGGTAGAGTGAGTCGAAATTTCGGAAGTCGGGGTTTGGAGAACAAAGCGGGTCTGAAAGCCTCGTGGGCTGAAACCCCGAAACTTGAAGTCCCGAAATGCCGAGAAGATGGAAGTTTCGAAAACCCAAAGTCTTGGGTACCGAAACTCAAGGTCCCGAAAGTCCCGAAATATCAGAAATTGAAGTTTCTGACACCCGAAAAACACAGATTTGAACAGAGCTCAGACAATTCATGAAATTGAAACACTTTATTAAACACCGATGGTTATGAAATATGACGAATTTTCAAGAGACGAAGGCTCAAAAAATTCAAGTCGTCTGCGCATTATATTGCAGGAGGCTGATGAGTGCCATAACTATTTGGGAAATTGCCTCAAACACAAATAAATGGGAGAGATACATGATACTTCCAGTTCAAGAAACTTATTTAAAATGAAATGTCTTTTTATTTTGTCCGAACTAGCTTATAAATATTGTGGATTGTTTGCGAAAGTTTAATGGACTGACAAACTTCAAATTGAATTGCACAGTGAGTGTGCAAAGTTCAACGAAGGTCAGGATTCCAGTTAACCAATGCTGAGTATGGAGTGGGGAAGAGTGCAGTTTACCCCTGAAATAGAAGATGAACGGGAAGGAAAGGATGTTAACCTGGGAGTCGAAGGATCGAACTCTAATGGGAATGGAAAAGAGATGGATAAGGAAGGACATATGATGAAAATCATTGAAGGGCTGCAAAGAGAGGCCAAGGAGCGTCGAGCTGATAGCTGAAATCTCATGAAAGTCAGGGATCGGCAAGGGGAATTAAACTTAAAATTTTTGAAGAGCCTGGAAAGAATAAAGAAGAAACTTGAGAAGGGAAGAGACTCAGGTACGACAGAGAGTCACAGAAATCATGGGATAAGAAGTAGATCGAGGAGTGGTAGCCGACATCACAGTCACTCCCAAAAACATTCGGACAGGGAGACACACAGCAGTTCGAGCCTGTCCCCTACCAGAAAACATCAAAAATCTAGAAGGGAGGAATTGAAAGGAGAGATGAATAAAATTAAACCTCCAACATTCGATGGAGAACATAAGAAGGATGAATATGATGAGACATGGTTGTTGGGCATGAAGAAATACTTCCAACTACAGAATTATTCTGCCCATGCAGAAGGTAGAATTGCAATGTACCAGCTAAAAGGAAAAGCATCCATGTGGTGGGATCAATTTGTGCAGGTGCAACACATCAGAAAGAAAGAGGTCACTTGGAAGGAATTTAAGAGGTATTTTGAGAAGAAGTACCTAACTAAAAGATACTATGACAGAAAGATGAAAGAGTTCTTCGAACTCAAGCTAGGCAGCATGGCCATTGATGAGTATGAACGAAGTTTTCTAGAACTACTGAGGTATGTTCCATTCATCAAAGATGAGGATGTCAAAATTTAGAGGTATCTGAGTGGACTGCCACCTTCCATTGGTGACAAGATTCAATATGATGATCCTAAGACCATGGAAGAAACCATAGGAAGGGAAAAATGCCTATATGAACAACAAAGAGAAAAGCCTACCTTTTGGAAGGCTTGGGATGACCAGAAGAGGTTTAAGAAAGAACAGAGGAAAAAGGGAAGAAAGCCTTCCTTTTTCAGAAACAGTCCTTGGGGACAGTCATCTTTTAAAGAGCCTAGGAAAGTTGAAGGGAGTGAACAGATGCCAAGCCCTCCACCCATGGAGTGTTGGGGCTGTAAAGGGAATCATAGGTACAGAGACTACCCCCATAGAAAAGACAAAGCAAGAAATATACATATTGTTCACCAAGATGAAATAGTGGAGGATATGGGCAACCGAATGCCGAGGATCTACGCAGCCCTGGACAATAAACAAGCATAATTTCAATCACACATGATTGAAGTGGAAGGTATGATCAACAACCGACCACTTGTTATTTTGATTGATTCAGGGGCTGGCCATATTTATGTAGATCCTAGAGTGGCGGAAAGTTTTCATTTAAAGAAGAGAAAACATGAGAAGTCTTGGTTAGTGCAGTTAGCCATAGGGACTAAGAGGAAGGTCACTGAATTGGTTAAGTCATGTTCGGTGGACATGAAAGGAATGAGCACTAAGATTGAGTTGAACATTCTGCCTTTAGGCTCATATGATTGCTTAATTGGGATGGAATGGTTGGACCAACACCATGCCCTTTTGTATTGTTGTAACAAGAGGTTCACATGTCTGGAAAAAGAGGGAAATCAGGTAACAATCCAAGGAATTCTCAGAGTCATGGCTGTTAGAGAAATCTTAGCCATGCAGCTGAAGAAATGTTACCGGAAAGGATGTCAATTATTTGCAGCCCGGGTGGAAGAAGTATTCCAAGATGTGGTCTCAAATTTGGAAAACCACAAGGTACTCAAAGAATTCAAGGATGTATTTCAGGAGGAACCTGGACTACCTCCGAGGAGGGACATCAATTTTTCTATAAATCTGATGCCTAGATCAACCCCAGTTTCAAAGGCTCCTTATAGAATGATTACACCAGAGCTGAAAGAGTTGCAATTGCAGCTCGAAGAGCTACTAAAGAAAGGTTACATTCATCCCAGCATGTCACCATGGGGAGCCCTAGTCCTATTCGTGAAGAAGAAAGATGGGATGTTGAGGATGTGCATTGACTTTCAGCAGTTGAATAAGGTCACTGTCAAGAACAAGTATCCTCTGCCGAGGATTGATGATCTTTTCGATCAGTTGAAGGATGCAAAAATATTTTCCAAAATAGATCTTCGATCTGGATATCACCAAGTGAGAATAATGGATGAGGACATCAACAAGACCACCTTCAGAACAAGGCACGGTCATTATGAGTTTATAGTGGTGTTGTTTGGATTGTCCAATGCGCCTGTTGTCTTTATGTGCTTAATGAATGGAGTGTTCAGAAGTTATCTGGACAAGTTTGTCATATTCTTCTTGGACGATATCTTGGTGTATTCCAAGACAGAGGAAGAACACGAACAACACCTTAGAATTGTGCTACAAGTGTTGAGAGAACACCAGCTCTACGCAAAACTGAGCAAGTGCTCATTTTACCAAAAGAAAATCCATTATCTAGGACACATTATTTCTGAAGAAGGGATCACTGTGGATCCTGAAAAGGTACAGGCCATTCAAGAATGGCCAACACCAAGGAATGTGACAGAAGTAATATCCTTTATGGGTCTGGCAGGTTATTATAGGAAGTTCATAGTTGGATTTTCAAGGATAGCTCATGCTATCACTTCCTTGCAAAGGAAGGAGAAGAAGTTTCAGTGGACTGATGAATGTGAGAGTAGCTTCCAGCGACTGAAGAAACTGCTCACTAGTTCTCCAATCCTGAGGATTGCAGATCCAAACAAGGATTACGTAGTGTGCACAGATGTGTGTAAGGAGGGGCTGGGAGGAGTTCTCAGCCAAGAAGGATTTTTAGTTTGCTATGAATCTCGGAAGTTGAAGTAACATGAGAAGAATTATGCCCCTCACGATTTAAAGCTGGCAGCAATCATCCACGCCTTGAGGAAATGGAGACATTACCTCATGGGCAAGAGATTTGAATTAAGAACAGACCACAACGGTCTAAAATATTTATTTGATCAACCAACCTTAAATGCCAGAAAAATTAGATGGTTGGAATTTCTATGTGAATATGAATTTGATATCCAGCATATCAAAGGGAAAGAAAATAAGGTGGTTGATGCACTCAGTAGAAAAGCACACGAATTACATGCTACAACCATTAGAATGTACAGAACTGAGATTAAAGACAGGATTCTTGAAGCTGCAAATGTTTATTTGTAGTACAAAAGACTTGTAGCAAAGCTACAACAACATGAGAAAACACAAACCCAGGAAAGTTACACCTTGGGAACTAATAGTTTACTTCTGTATAAAAACAGAGTGTATGTACCTAATGACCGAGAATTGAAGCTGGAAATTCTAAAAGAAATGCATAACGTGACTTATGCTGGTCATCCTGGATATCAAAAGACTGTGGCAGCAATCAAGAGCCATTATTTTTGGCCGGGGTTGAAGAAAGAAATTACTAAATACATCGCCAGATGTATGGAATGCCAAAAGGTTAAGGCTGAGCATAGACACCCAACAGGGTTGTTGCAGCCTTTACCTATTCCTGAGTGGAAATGGGATGTGGTAACAATGGATTTTATCACAGGATTGCCTAGACCAAGCAAGCAACATGATTCAATCATGGTGATGGTGGACAAACTTACTAAAGCTGCCCATTTTATTCCACTGAAAACCACCCATAGAGCAGCAGAGGTTGCTGATATCTTTTTAAAAGAAGTTGCATGGAATTCCTAAGACAATTGTGTCTGATAAGGACCCAAAATTCACTTCGAATTTATGGAAAGGATTGTTCAAATAATTCGAAACGAATCTGAACTTTAGTACAGTGTATCATCCTGAGTTTGATGGATAGATAGAGAGAGTAAATAGAGTAATAGAAGACATGCTGAGAATGTATGTGATGGATAAACCATCCAGGTGGGAAGACTACCTTCATCTGGTAGAATTTGCCTACAATAATGGGTATCATACATCTCTGAAGATGAGCCCATTCGAAGCACTTTATGGAAGAAAGTGCAACACTCCAGTGAGCTGGGATAATCCAGCTGACAGAGTAGTAGCTGGACCTGAACTACTCAAAGAGATGGAAGATCAGATGATAAAAATCAAACACAATCTGAAAGCTGCCTAAGACAGGCAGAAAAGTTACGCTGATAGTAACAGAATCCATAGAGAATTCAAAGTGGGTGACCATGTTTTCTTGAAAGTGAGAACTAACAGGAGTTCCCTGAAGCTAGGAAGTTGCGCCAAGTTGGCAGCAAGATTTTGTGGGCCATTTGAGATCCTGGAAAGGATTGGGCCAGTTGCATACATGCTTGCATTGCCTGCATCTATGAATGTACATAATGTGTTTCATGTTTCACTGCTTAAGAAATATGTAACTGATGCTAATCATGTTATCGATTGCACTGTGATTCAGGTGGAACCAGAAGGTGTCCTGCAAGTGCATCCTATGCGCATATTGGACAGGAAAAGCAAATAGCTCCAGAATCGAGCTATAGGGCTTGTAAAGGTCCAGTGGACCTGGTACGATCCTGAAGATGCGACATGGGAGTATGAAGATGTTATGCGGGTAGAGTACCTGCACCTTTTTGAAAATTTTGAAGAACTTGCAGATGCGATGTAAAGTTGCATTGAGGACAGTGCAAAAATAAGGGGAGGGGGATTGTAGTGTCCCCAAGGCCGAGCCCCGTTACAGATCATGATATATGAAATGAATTGTAAATGTGTTCTATAGGCTGGTGAGCCAAATTTTGTACAAGCTGGAAGTCTTATGTGTTTGTTAGGCTAGGGAGCCTAAGTGTTGAAGGATAGGAGCCTGCTGATGTACTTATATGTATGCAGATCGATTAATAAAATATAAACACCACCAGTGCAGACCGACCACGATGAATGAGTGAAGGGAGACTGAGCGTCCATAGAGTGGGCAAGGAACTAGGGGCTAGAAGGTGGGAAAGGGGCTGAGTGTTGAGCCTAGGGGCTTAGGCCTGGAATAATATTTTAATATTATTTCCTAAAAAGCCATGTGCATATTATTTTATCCTAAGTTCCTAGCAAAAAGGAAAGGCGTGTATAGGGAGGCATGCGGATGGAATGCATGCAGTTCCCAGGGTGACAAATGTCCACCCTGACGCATGCAAATAAAACAGAAAGGAACAGTCGTGGGGGAGAGATCTCTCGCATTCCATTCGACCCGACTACCTTGAGCAGGAGCCATAGGAGCTAGTCTACAAGAGACCTCGTGTATGTCTGTTACTGAGGGGAAGCTTGTGTTGGGTGCTGAAGAATGCGTGTTTACCCTTGTTTAGAGCCGCAGAGTCTATCTGTGAGAGAAAACTAGTGTGTGCATTCCCTGAACGAAGTGTCCATGTCAATTTCGGGGAAGAGTCTCTTTTTACCCAGGAAAAGATGAGCAAGCTTGTGCGTGGAGCCCTATTCTGAAATCTTGACCGAGAGAACATCCCGTGACTGCTGAACTGGTTCTTGGGAAGCCTGTGTACATTTTCCCTGTGTTTGTTTTGGCACGCAGTTCTGGACTGCGTGAGGCTTGTTGGCCTGTGAGCGACTCCCTTCAGGTGAGAGAGTGCGTAGAGGAAGGAGAGAGCTCCTGGAAGGAACCCTATAGCTACCACAGAACCTAGAGACTTCCGGTCCGGTCTGTTCCTGTAACCCAAGGTAAGGGAGACTGGCAGCCGAAGGACTGTCCAGGTGACAGAGAAGGTGCACTCTCCTGGGGTGGAACAGGCATGTGGGGAATGAGGGTTTATGGGTAGTGAGCATGGGAGATTCTTGGGAGAGCATTCTTCTTGGTGGTTGTGTGTCACTGAATTCCCTATAACCTCAGCCTGAGTCTGGATTCCTTTCCCTGGGGTGGAGCTCAGTCCTAGCTCGTGGGTGACCCACTATTGAGTTGAGGAGCAGTGTGGTCTACGGCTGGGAGGTTCGTGGAAGGCCTGCATTTGGTTTGTGGATTTCTCCACTGTCACAAGATAAGTATTTAATTATATTTTTATCACATTTTATCATGATTGTACTGGATCTGTTATCATGTTTTTCGCTTTGTAAATGAATTACTATTGAAAGCTATGGATTGTCTAATTATAACAGTAACTATATGTTTATTCTGAGAATTAAAATGTATCTCTTTGTTGTTACGCATGTGATTATACAATTATGTATGTTTTATGTAAAATTCCATCTACAGATTGGTTAGCGAGAGGTTTGAAAGCCTTGGCAGTGAAAAGTGACACTACAATATGCTCTTCCTGAGAGGCGGATATCCCAACTGTTGCTAGAATGTGAGAAAGTTCTTGTAGGAACATTCTTCAATCTGTTGATCATCCATGAATTACTCTAGTTGGTTGATGATCCCTGTCTCACAACACAAATTAGTACTCAAGGGTTCTTACATCACCCCAAAAATGAATTATGATCAAAGATATGAATTTTAAAACTAAGTAATTAAAACTATTTTCAAAAATAAAACACACCAATCTTGAAATCCTTGCATTATTGGGACCTTATTGTTACCAGGTTATCAATTCACACAAGTCACCTCATCATAAATAAAACTAAATTTTCATAAATATAAACACACTTTTGCATAAAATAAAGAAAAACACACTTGCATTAAAAGAAAAACACGTAATCATGAAAGAGAGAGGACAACCTAACTTTGGAGCAACCCCACCAAAGTGGATGTGTGGGCTCTTCCCTCACATCTTACCCTCTTCTCTCTGCCCTTAGTTCATCCATAAAACCAATCCAAAACCATTAAATAAATCTAATTCAAATAATACCTATTACTGTTTACAACTCCCTGTCAACGACGCCAAAATGTTGGTCCAATTATACATAAATTATCGACTGGGATTAGTAATCAATAGAGTGGTTACACTATATGTGTTGGAAATAGGTGGTTTAACTATGTATGATGAGTATAGCTTACATAAGAAAACACTTTCAAACCAAATACTCTATTTTCACACTTCAATGATAACACTCTTCACACAATTCAAAAATTAGAAAGCAAAATATCGTAAACAAGCATATGATCTAAAGTTCTTTCTCACATGATGGACCCGTTCATTTATGTATCATGAAAGGAAAAGATGAACTTTGATTCTATCCCCTAGAGAAACTAAACTAACAACAATTAACATGATGTATATTCTTAAAATAAAGCATCCATCAATTCTAGAAGAAATAACATGTAGAGGAAGACACTCCACTGTAGGTGCATGTAGGGTGAGAGATGGATGTCTTGATTGTGCCTATGTTTGCAAGGTATAATCTAATCAATTATGGAATAAAATATAGGTGTAGTGAGATACTCCATTATAGGTTCATGTAGGGTGAGAGATGGATATCTGATCTCATTTCCTGTAACATCTCAATTCAATTATAACTTGCAAGCAATCCATATATAATTTTGCACACTTCTTCAAACCAATGACGTTCATAAAGTAAATCAATGCAACTTGAAAATTATGAAAATGCATTTCATTCCTACACAGGAAACAAATTTTTTGATGAGATGTTCCATTTGTTGGCTCATGTAATGAGAAGGATGGACTCTCAATCTGTTCATGTACTTCCACACTTTACAATAAATTCTAATAGTGAAATGAAAATAAAATCATGAAATCAAAATAACAAGGACAAGAAATAAAAATATATACTAATAATTTACTATGAGCTTACCACGCTGGATTGGTGAGCCATTTTCGATGCCAACATGGAATCTTGTAGATCAACATATGATAAATTATAAAAGACACAAGATCATTGAATTCAAACTTACATTAATCTTCAACAAGTAGGTTTACAAAAAGAGTCATTTCAGAAATTCAATCTGCAGTATAACAATTCCTCTTCCTCAGACCTATGAGGTCTTATTTATACATAAAATCCATGGAGGAATGGATGAAACTGAATCCCCAAACTCAAAAAACAATTTTTACAGTTTTAGGATAAATCACAAAAAATTGGGGTTTTTTTTATCAATGAAGGCCAGATTCAAGTTAGAGATCCACCCATATCTTCTAAAACAATTAGAATTTTGGAAAATTTCTATCACCTTACTCAGTTTTCCACATTCTAGAGAAAACCCATATCATATAATTGATATATTTTATATCATCTACATGGAAATCGAGGTGCAAGTTGGCAGTTAGAGATTTTTACTAATTTTTTTTGAATCATTCCCCCTGATTTGGAGGTTCACATGTGTGATATGAGTGAATTCTACCTCAATTATATGCATGTAGACATCGCTCTGGAAAAAACCCATGTCCCTAATTTTCCTCTAGAATATTTCCAAAATTTCGATCCATATTTAGTACCAGATGAGCACATAAATAGGTATCAGAAGAGCACAACATTGGTACCAGATGAGCACAACATTGGTACTGGACGAGATAAGTACTAGATGAATGAAGAAGTAGGTACCATATGAATAGGGATTGTTTTCATAAGGTCTTCTTAGATCATTCAAAGTAATTAGAGAGTTTTAAACATCAAATATTCAATCCAAATCATTAATAAATAATCATAAATCATGATTAAACATAATTTACCTCATATGTACACAATAATTGTTAAATGACATGTCTGTTGAGGAAGGTGTATTCGGGGAATTTTTCGGAGCAACCGCAAGCTAGGGTTTTGACAGTCGCGGCCATAGTAGAGGGCAGCATGAGAACCAGGGGGGGTAAGGGTACAACCTCTTACAAATAGGTAGTGGTAGACAGAGGGAAAGGGCCAAGGGGCATATTTTTCAAGGCACCAATGATAGGCACCTCAGGATCTGACCCTAGAAAAGGTTAGGAAAGGAACCAGGGAAAAAGTGAATGCATGGAAGAGGAAGCCAGAGAGACCCAGAACGAGATGCAAGACATAGTGAAGACCAACTAGGCAGAAGAGCATAACCCGTGCAAACCCAAATCAATATTGATACCCAAGGTGATACTGGAGGAATCACAAACACAACTCTGTAGGGATCAGATGAAGGCGCATGTGCTAATGTTCAAATTTATGGGCTTGTAGCCCACCGAAAGAATGATGCACAACTGGATCAAATATCACTAGAAGCCAAATGGGGAAGTGGAGCTCCATTTGGGCTCGAAAATTTTCTTCACAGTAGTATTCATAAACCTAGAAGACAAATATAGAGTATTTGAAGGAGGGTCATACTTCCATGTATCAATAGGACTGTACATGCAGCCATGGAAGGAGAACTTCTCCCCAAAAAAAGAGATCTTCAAAAAGGTATTAGTTTGGATGAGACTCTATTCCCTACCTTTATACTACTAGTTAGCCTCTACTTTTGAAGAAATAGGGAATAAACTGGGGAAATATATAAAGACAACAGAAGCCACCCTGAAGGGAGATACACATCTTACACAAGAAAATGTACAGAGATGGATGTGTCGGGAGCACTCTCAAAAGCCATAAGCCTCGAATTCAGGGATGAGGAATGGATCCAAAACATCGATTATGAACAGATCCCCTTCTGATGTAGAAGGCTCCATGAACATGGTCACTTGATCAAGGAATACCCTCACAATAAAAAATAGGAAATGAAAAACCCCAAATCACATTAGGATGAGGATGGGTTTGTTAAACCAAACCCTAGAAGCAGAACCAACAAAAAGTAGAGCAAAGCCCAAGAACAAAATAACCCAGAGGTTTGGAATAACCCAGAAGGATGGGATAAAACCAATCAAGGGGTAGAAGCCAATAAGGAAATGACAAAATCTCAGGAAGTCAGAGAACAAACACCAAATGAGCCCACCAACAAACCAAATAACCAGAAGGAACAGGGAAGCTACATAGCTCTAATGGAAGGAGAAATTAGAGACCACAACACCCCCATGCAAGAAGCAGAGGGAGAGGTAGAAATGACACCAAGCGAAGTAGGCACAGAAGATCAAGAACTCGGAGACCTTGTGGAAAGGGAATGGATAGATCTCACGAACATATTGGAGCAATGGAAAAGACAGGGAGTAGACAATGTACCAATAGAGCAACTTGACCGCATCCAATACTTGTTCCTCCTAAGGGAGGAAGCCAAAGATAGAGGTGTAAAGCATACACATGGTGATATTGGACACCTAAGATTCAAATCCGGTGAGGGACAACCACAAATCTCACCCAGGAAGACGCAAAGGAAAAAAGGCAGGAAATCAAATAGTGTAGCCCTGTAGGAGCTTAGAGGGCTATTGATAAACTCGGGTAAGATAAAAAAAATCTCCCCCAACTCTCCCCCACATGTTTAAATTAACATTATAACTTGGAATATAGGAGGCCTAAACATCCCAAGAAAGCAATGAATCCTTAGGAATAGAATAAAATAGGAACAAACAGATCTTTGTTTTATTCAAGAGACCAAATGTAATATAGATAGAATGGAAACAATCAATCAACAAAAATGGCGCAAGTACAATATGGTGGCTATTAGAGGCCACCAAATGGAAGGAGGTATCCTCACCTTGTTGAACCCACAAGTATTAATCCTAATAGTAGTTGAAGCAACAAGGAATACCCTTATGGTCCACATGCAACTCATTGGGAACACAGAGGTGATTTTCTGCACTAATGTGTATGGTCCCCGGGTGTTAGAGGATAGGAGAGGAATTCTAAGAGACCTAGATGTTATTAAAAACCAAGACAACAACCTCCATTAGATCCTAGCTAGATATTTCAACATCATCACATCACTTGCGAAGAAAAAAGGAGGTACAAGAAGATTAGATAGAGATGTGGAGGAGTTCTCAAAATTCATAGACACAACGAAGATGGTAGACCTGAAAGCCGAAAATGGCCAGTTCACCTGGAACAATAAGCGAATGAGCTAGCATCAATTAGCAACAAGACTTGAAAGATTCCTAGTGTTAGAGTAAATCATTATGAAGGGGATAACCTTATACTGCAACATCCTTCCATGGGGGGAATCAGATCACTGGCCAGCACAACTAGAAGTAGGCTTCCAAACTACACCAAAGAACAGACCTTTCAGATTTGAGAAATTCTGGATTGAACACCCGACTTTCAAGGAAAGAATCAAATAGTTGTGGCGTGAGGAGCAGCCAGAGAAAGGGACAAGGATGGTCAAACTCTATAAGAAACTAAAACATATCAAAAATAGGCTCAAGGAGTGGAACAAGGACACTTTTGTGAATATAAACCAAGAAAAGAACAACATTGAAGAAAAAATGAAAAAGCTCCAGGAAACCTACATTTCATAGGGCTACAATGAGGAGCAAAAAAAGGAGGAGATCTAGATGACCTAGGAATGGGAGGAGTGGTGCCAGCAAGAAACTCTCTGGCATCAAAAGTTCTATATCATATGGCTTAAAAAAGGAGAATGGAACACCAAGTTTTTTCATAGAACAACCATGGCTAGAAGAACCCATAACAAAATCTTGAAGATTAGGGACCAGGATGGCACAGAAAGAGAGTCACATAAGGACATTGAAACAAATCTGGTAAACCACTTCCATAGAATATCCCAGGAACCTAACCAAGATAGAACAGAGGCCATAAAAAAGGTAATCCATCATATCCCTCACCTGGTAACAGAAGAAAAAAATAACAACCTGAAGAAGCCCATCGTGGAGGAGGAAATAGACCAAGCACTCTAGGAAATGCCCAATGGAAAATCCCCAGGCCCAGACAGTTTCATAGTGGAGTTCTTCAAAGCCTGCTAGGAAGTCATCAAACATGACTTTTATAGAGTAGTGGAAGAATTTAGAAGGTCAACCTCCATTTTTAAAGAACTAAATGCCACAATGATTACACTTATCCCCATAGAAAATGAATTAAAAACCCCTGATCATTACATACCTATAGCGCTGTGCAATGTGGTGTATAAGATAATTTCCAAGGTTATAGAAAATAAATTGAAACCAATCCTACCCACACTGGTCTCACAAGAATAGACAGGTTTTGTGGAAGGAAGGAAAATAATGGACAATAGTATCCATGCCCACGAACTTATCCACACCCTGAAGCTACAGAAAAGAGGGGGGATGATAATACAACTAGACCTAGCAAAAGTTTATGACAAAATCAACTGGCACTATATGATCAGGACCCTGGAAGTTTTCAGCTTCACCCAACACTGGATCAGGTGGATATTCAACATCGTATCCACAACCAGCTTCTCGCTACTAGTAAATGGAGCCCCTTCCAAACCTTACTAGCCCACGAGAGGCATTAGATAGGGAGACCTGTTGTCCCCCTTCCTATTCATCCTAATGATGGAATGTCTTATTCAAAACATAAAAAGCGAAACTGCAACAGGGGAAATAAAAGGTATCAAACCCTACGAGAATTTCCTGACTTCTACACACCAACAATTCGTGGATGATACCTTACTTCATGGCATGCCCATGGTCAAGGAAGAAAAATCCTACAAACACATCTTAGACAAGTTTGGGGAAGCCTCAGAGGCAGAGATAAATCAGTCCAAATATATGATCTTCTTATCTAATACCAACCCTGCTATACAAAAGAATTTGGACAACATCTTGGGCTTTGAACACAAACTCTCCCAACCAAGTACCTGGGCATCCCCCTGATAAACAAAGCTTACAAGCTGTCAACTTGGGAAGGAATAGTCAACAAGCTACAAGACCAGGTAAAAAATTGGATGTACAAATCCCTCAACCTAGCCGGAAGACTTATCCTAACCAAGTTGGTTTTGCAAGCTATCCCAACCTCTATGATGTTAGTTTTCCCAAACCTCAAGGGGATTCTACAAAAAATAAGAACCATACAAAGGGACTTCCTATGGCGAGGAGGGGAAACAAGGAAAAAATGGGCACTAGTGGCTTGGGAGAAGTTTTGTAAACCAAAAATCAAAGGAGGCCTAGGGTTACACCACTCGCAAGTGACCAATGACGCCTATGTGGTGAAGCTTTGGTGGCGTTGGGCCAAAGAAACGACCATGCCATGGGTCAACCCGTGGAAGGAAAAGTATGCCCCAGACATTTGTGACCAGGACAAAATCTTCTTCAGAGGCACTAGGGAAGGTTCCACCTTCTAGAACCTAGCCTGGTGCAACAAGACCTGGATCTTGACACAAATCTTTTGGGAAAAAAGGAATGGTAGAACTGCCTAATTCTGGGAGGATGCATGGAAATAGAAACCTAGAATGGAAAAACTGGGATGGGAGGAACTCCAACAGGAGATGATGGCACAAGGAAAAACCCAATTCTACCATTACTGGAAGTAAGAAACATATGGAAACAAATGGAGAATATGGAACACTCTCACCCCACAGACTAGAGACTAGACTGCAACAACAATAAAAGAGGCAAAGGAGGAATTGGGGAGATGAAAAATTGAGATACGACACCGGAAAGGGTTGACCAACATCATGGTGGAAGGAGATTCCATGTTGGCCATCAACACAATAAGGAAACTCCAAAACGACACCAGAGTGGGAAAAATTCAGAGGCACTGGCACTTGGCTTAGTCCCTGCAAAAAATCAAGAGCATTTGCACACAGGGATCACAGTGGAGCTGCGCTAGGTTCGAAGGTCAACAAATGGACTAGCGGATAGAATCGTGAATGAAGGGGTTGACAAGGAAGGAAAAAAACTGGATTCCACATGGAATAACATCCTGAATGGCCAGTTTCGGACAGACTATACCCAACTAGTGGAAAAGGACTATGACAGAAGCCAAAGTACAGACAACCACATCGTGACTAAAGGCACATAATTAATTGAAGGGCAAGTAGGATCCAGGCAGAATTTGATAGGCCACCATTTAAATACGAGTTACAATGTAGATCATAGTCATGCCACAAAAGGATTTACGACACCATGGTCCTATCAATAGAATGAAGTACAGGGATTGTCAATGGGAGAGAAGAAAGTTTAATCCATAGACGTCAAAGGATGAAGATCAAAAAGATAGCCAGTGGGCAGGAATGGGTACACCTCATCCATGCACAAATACGATGGGAGGAAATGATGGGAGTACAACATGCAAGGAAAAGGATTGGCACAGGGACAACGATAGGAATCCCAAGCGCACACACTCTGAAACAGTGAAAAAGGACCAAAATGTACACCTTTATGGGAGACCAATGATTACCAGGATAAGATCGCATCCGGGGAAACCCCTTAAAAGAAGAAGCATAATGGATAGCTACATACCAGTGAGAAGTAATTAAAGAGACCAGGAAGGGGCGAATAGAAGCGGAGGACGAAGTCAAGACAGAAGCCACTACATTCAAGCATAGATTGTAAGAATGAATAATACCCAAAGTAAGAGGGGTCCCCAGGGGGAGGAACTTCCAATGAGCACCTGGAAGATCACTAGGATGGAGTAGGCAGCTAGAGAAGCCAAAGGCACCTTTCTTGAGAAGGTTGATCCAAAGGGAAAAGCGATCGTCAACATGTGGGAGCAAGAAGTCAACACCAAGCACCAGGGAAAATCCTGGGCGAAACTCATCCAAGAATTGGATGGAATAAGGGACCTAGGGGCCACACAACCCAGGACAACCCTCTACCACAAAATGACAGAGGAATCTTGGTGCACAAAAATGTTGATAAATAAGGTGAGAGCTAACAAGAAGGAGACTAGTAGGGTGGAAAACCATGGTCACAAGAAGGATCTCACAAAAAATATGAGCCGCCTCAGCAACCTCGAGGCCAGCGCATGAAGAATAGCAAAGGACGAGAGGAACCAAAACAAAAAAATGGAAAGAATCGCCGGACAATTCCACCTCTACCTTCGCTATGTCCACCACATGGAACAATCATGGCCAAAAGAGCCCATAAAAAAATATTCAATATTCGTGTAGTGTCCCCAAGGCCGAGCCCCATTACAGATCATGATATATGCAATGAATTGTAAATGTGTTCTATAGGCTGGTGAGCCA
The DNA here is from genome assembly GCA_009831015.1 of Picea engelmannii. Lineage (NCBI taxonomy): Eukaryota > Viridiplantae > Streptophyta > Pinopsida > Pinales > Pinaceae > Picea > Picea engelmannii. The sequence goes on from ML819434.1 coordinate 88,623, forward strand.
AGTTTTGTATAAGCTGGAAGGCTTATGTGTTTGTTAGGCCAGGGAGCCTAAGTGTTGAAGGCCAGGAGCCTACTGATGTACTTGTATGTATGCAGATCGATTAATAAAATATAAACACCGCCAGTGCAGACCGACCATGATGAATGAGTGAAGGGGGACTGAGCATCCACAGAGTGGGAAAGGAACTAGGGGCTGGAAGGTGGGAAAGGGGCTGAGTGTTGAGCCTAGGGGCTTAGGCCTGGAATAATATTTTAATATTATTTCCTAAAAAGCCATGTGCATATTATTTTATCCTAAGTTCCTAGCAAAAAGGAAAGGCATGTACAGGGAGGCATGCAGATGGAATGCATGCAGTTCCCAAGGTGACAAATGTCCACCCTGACACATGCAAATAAAACAGAAAGGAACATTCATGGGGGGCAGATCTCTCGCATTCCATTCGACTCGACTGCCATGAGTAGGAGCCGTAGGAGCTAGTCTGCAAGAGACCTCGTGTATGTCTGTTACAGAGGGGAAGCCTATGTTGGGTGCTGAAGAATGCATGTTTACCCTTGTTCAGAGCCATGGAGTCTGTCTGTGAGAGAAAACTAGTGTGTGCATTCCCTGAATGAAATATCCATGTCAATTTTGGGGAAGAGTCTATGTTTTCCCAGGAAAAGCTAAGCAAGCTTGTGCGTGGAGCCCTATTCTGAAATCTTGACCGAGAGAACATCCTATGACTGTTGAACTGGTTCTTGGGAAGCCTATGTCCATTTTCCCTGTGTTTGTTGTGGCACGTAGTTCTGGACTGCGTGAGGCTTGTTGGCTTATGAGCGACTCCCTCAAGGTGAGAGAGTGCGCAGAGGAAGGAGAGAGCTCCTGGAAGGAACCCTGTAGCTGCCACATAACCCGGAGACTTCCGTTCTGGTCTATTCCTGTAACCCAAGGTAAGGGAGACTGGCAGCCGAAGGACTGTCCAGGTGACAGAGAAGGTGCACTCTCCTGGGGTGGAACAAGCATGTGGGGAATGAGGGTCTGTGGGCAGTGAGCGTGGGAGATTCCTGGGAGATCATTCTTCCTGGTGGTTGTGTGTGACTGAATTCCCTGTAACCTCAGCCTGAGTCTGGATTCCTTTCCCTGAGGTGGAGCTCAATCCCAGCTCGTGGGTGACCCATTATTGAGTTGAGGAGCAGTGCGGTCTATGGATAGGAGGTTCGTGGAAGGCCCGCATTTGGTTGGTGGATTTCTCCACTGTCACAAGATAAGTATTTAATTATATTTTTACCACATTTTATCATGACTATACTGGATCTGTTATTATGTTTTCTGCTGTGTAAATGAATTACTGTTGAAAGCTATGGATTGTCTAATTATAACAGTAACTATATGTTTATTCTGATAATTAAAATGTATCTCTTTGTTGTTACGCATGTGATTATACAATTTTGTATGTTTTATGTAAAAGTCCATGTACAGATTGGTTAGTGAGAGGTTTGAAAGCCTTGGTAGTGAAAAGTGACGCTACAATTTTGTATCAGAGCCAAGGTTTCGACACTGAGCCTAGATGGGCCAGTGGAGCAGTCTTTGGACTGAAAATGCGAGGGGAAATTGAGTCAGGAGGACCAATTTCGGATCCTGGTTCGCTCTGAAGCGTCAAGGAGACACTTGATGAGTTTTTATTAAGAACTCAGGAAGTATAGCGGTGCTATGAAACCACAGGCTGGTGTGGTCTATGGCCACGGGGAGACAGGTCTCTACACCAATGGTGTTAGAACCTTAGGATCTGTTCGGGAGGGAAGGCGAGCCCTCGTGACCATTGGTTCTGGAAAAATGTGTGTAAGGATTAGAATTCCTTTGGAAATGGCACAAGAGTGTGGAAATTGCGATATGCGAAATCCCAAGTTAGTTAGAAACTGTCTGAGCCGTCAGATATCAGCTGGAAAACTCGACAGCCGTTGGATCTAACAGGAGGTGTCTAAAGGTTAAAACCTTTGTGATTAAAGGCGAAAGCCCTAAATAGATCTAGACCATCCGAAAGACAGAGGACACGTGTCGTGAGATTTTCCATTTCAGAAATCGAGAATCGCGGGGACAAGAAGTCCATGCATTGTGAAACTCCGAACCCCGAAACCCTGACGAGAGGTTTGACGACGGTCACGGGGTAGAGGTCATATGGACCAGGAACTAAGCCTGGAGGGCTAACATGTGACGGACGCGTCGGGATTCGTAGAATCGCGAATCCTGAGGACATGTGCTTTTGGACATTGGGAAGTCTAAAACCCTGATAAGAGTAAAAGACTGTTTTCTTATGAGAGGAGGTCACATGGACCTCGGCATAGCCAGGAGGCTAAGGAAAAGTTGCATCAACAAATCGGGGATCAGGAGTTTGTGAGGACAGGAACTCATGTCATCGGGGATCACAAAACCCCGACACCTGAAGCTTCAGTCGGGAGATGTACCATGTGGACACATGGAGTTGTACCATGTGCCAATGGGGACGAGAAGAGAAGCGAGAGAGGTGGGACCCGATGACATCGTTGAAGGTGACGTGGACCCTCATGAACTTGCCACGTGCCACCATGGTAGTGGGCGACAACTGTGCTATGGACCCGTTGGGTAGAGTGAGTCGGAATTTCAGAAGTCGGGGTTTGGAGAACAAAGCGGGTCTAAAAGCCTCGTGGGTCGAAACCCCAAAACTTGAAGTCCCGAAATGCCGAGAAGATGGAAGTTCCGAAAAACCAAAGTCCTGGGTACTGAAACTCAAGGTCCCGAAAGTCCCAAAATATAGGAAATTGAAGTTTTGGACACCCGAAAAACACAGAGCTGAACAGAGCTCAAACAATTCGTGAAATTGAAACACTTTATTAAACATCAATGGTTATGAAATATGATGAATTGTCAAGAGACGAAGGCTCGACAAATTCGAGTCGTCTACGCATTATATTGCAGAAGACTGATGAGTGTTGGAACCGTTTGGGAAATTACCTCAAACGCAAAGAAATGGGAGAGATACATGATACTTCCAGTTCAAGAAACTTATTTAAAACGAAATGTCTTTTTATTTTGTCCGAACTGGCTTATAAATATTGTGGATTGTTTGTGAAAGTTTAATGGACTGACAAACTCCGAATTGAATTGCACAGTGCGTGTGCAGATTTCAACGAAGGTCAGGATTCCAGTTAACCAGCACCAAGTATGGAGTGGGGAAGAGTGCAGTTTACCCCTGAAATAGAAGATGAACGGGAAGGAACGGATGTTAACCTAGGAGTCGAAGGATCGAACTCTAATGAGAATGGAAAAGAGATGGATAAGGAAGGACATATGATGAAAATCATTGAAGGGTTGCAAAGAGAGGCCAAGGAGTGTCGAGTTGATAGCCGAAATCTCATGAAAGTCAGGGATCGGCAAGGGGAATTAAACTTAAAATTTTTGAAGAGCCTGGAAAGAATAGAGAAGAAACTTGAGAAGGGAAGAGACTCAGGTACGACAGAGAGTCGCAGAAATCATGGGAGAAGAAGTAGATTGAGGAGTGGTAGCTGACATCACAGTCGCTCCCAAAAACATTCGGACAGGGAGACACAAAGCAGTTCGAGCCCGTCCCCTACCAGAAAACATCAAAAATCTGAAAGGGAGGAATTGAAAGGAGAGATGAATAAAATTAAACCTCCAACATTCGATGGAGAACATAAGAAGGAGGAAGATGCCGAGACATGGTTGCTGGAAATGAAGAAATACTTCCAACTGCAGAATTATTCTGCCTGTGCAGAAGGTAGAATTGCAATGTACCAGCTGAAAGGAAAAGCATCCATGTGGTGGGATCAGTTTGTGCAAGTACAACACATCAGAGAGAAAGAGGTCACTTGGAAGGAATTTAAGAGGTATTTCGAGAAGAAATACCTGACTAAAAGATACTATGACAGAAAGATGAAGGATTTCTTCGAACTCAAGCTAAGCAGCATGACCATTGATGATTATGAACGAAGTTTTCTGGAACTACTTAGGTATGTTCCATTCATCAAATATGAGGCTGTCAAAATTCAGAGGTATCTTAGTGGGCTGCCATCTTCCATTGGTGACAAGATTCAATATGATGATCCTAAGACCATGGAAGAAACCATAAGAAGGGAGAAATGCCTATACGAACAACAAAGAGAAAAGCCTACCTTTCAGAAGGCTTGGGATGACCAGAAGAGGTTTAATAAAGAACAGAGGCGGAAGGGAAGCAAGCCTTCCTTTTTCAGAAACAGTGCTTGGGGACAGTCATCTTTTAAAGAGCCCAGGAAAGTTGAAGGGAGTGAACAGATGCCAAGGCCTCCACCCGTGGAGTGTTGGGGCTATAAAGGGAATCATAGGTACAGAGACTGCCCCCACAGAAAAAACAAAGCAAGAACTATCCATAATGTTCAACAAGCCGAAACAGTGGAGGATATGGGTAGCAAAATGCCGAGGATCTACGCAGCCCTGGACAATAAACAAGCGGAATTTCAATCACACATGATTGAAGTGGAAGGTATGATCAACAACTGACCACTTGTTATTTTGATTGATTCAGGGGCTATCCATAGTTATGTAGATCCTAGAGTGGTGGAATGTTTGCATTTAATGAAGATCAAACATGTGAAGTCTTGGTTAGTGCAGTTAGCCACAGGGACCAAGAGGAAGGTCACTGAATTGGTTAAGTCATGTTCGATGGACATGAAAGGAATGAACACTAAGGCTGAGTTGAACATTCTGCCTTTAGGCTCATATGATTGCTTAATTGGGATGGACTGGTTGGGCCAGCACCATGCCCTTCTAGATTGTCGTAACAAGAGGTTCACATGTCTGGACGAAGAGGGAAATCAGGTAAAAATCCAAGGAATTCCCAGAGCCATGGCTGTCAGAGAAATCTCAACCATGCAGCTAAAGAAATGTTACCAGAAAGGCTATCAATTATTTGCATCCCGGGTGGAAGAAGTATTCCAAGATGTGGTCTTGAATTTGGAAAACCACAAGGTACTCAAAGAATTCAAGGATGTATTTCAGGAGGTACCTGAACTACCTCCGAGGAGGGACATCGATTTTTCTATAAATCTGATGCCTGGAGCACCCCAGTTTCGAAGGCTCCTTATGGAATGAGTACACCAGAGATGAAAGAGTTGCAATTGCAGCTCAAAGAGATACAAAAGAAAGGTTACATTCGTCTCAGCGTGTCACCATGGGGATCCCCAGTCCTATTCATGAAGAAGAAAGATGGGACGTTGAGGCTGTGCATTGACTTTCGGCAGTTGAATAAGGTCACTGTCAAGAACAAGTATCCTCTGCCGACGATTGATGATCTTTTCGATCAGTTGAAGGATGCGAAAATATTTTCAAAAATAGATCTCTGATCTGGATATCACCAAGTGAGAATAAGGGATGAGGACATCAGCAAGACCGCCTTCAAAACAAGGTACGATCATTATGAGTTTACAGTGGTGTCATTTGGATTGTCCAATGCACCTATTGTCTTTATGTTCTTAATGAATGGAGTGTTCATAAGTTATCTGGACAAGTTTGTCATAGTCTTCTTGGATGATATCTTGGTGTATTCCAAGACAGAGGAGGAACACGAACAACACCTTAGAATGGTGCTGCAGGTGTTGAGAGAACACCAGCTCTACGCAAAACTAAGCAAGTGCTCATTTTACCAAAAGTAGATCCATTATCTGGGACACATTATTTCTGAAGAAGGGAACGTTGTGGATCCTGAGAAGGTACAGGCCATTCAAGAATGGCCAGCGCCAAGGAATGTAACAAAAGTAAGATCCTTTATGGGTCTGGCAGGTTATTATAGGAGGTTCATAGCCGGATTTTCAAGGATAGCTCATGCTATCACTTCCTTGCAAAGGAAGGAGAAGAAGTTTCAGTGGACTGATGAATGTGAGAGAAACTTCCAGCGACTGAAGCAACTGCTCACTAGTGCTCCAATCCTGAGGATTGCATATCCAAACAAGGATTATGTAGTGTGCATAGATGCGTGTAAGGAGGGGCTGGGAAGAGTTCTCAGCCAAGAAGGATTTGTAGTTTTCTATGAATCCCAAAAGTTGAAGGAACATGAGAAGAACTATGCCACTCACGATTTAGAGCTGGAAACAATCGTCCACGCCTTGAGGAAATGGAGACATTACCTCATGGGAAAGATATTCGAATTAAGAATAGACCACAACAGTCTGAAATATTTATTTGATCATCCAACCTTAAATGCCAGGCAAATTAGATGGCGAAATTTCTATGTGAATATGACTTTGATATCCAGCATATCAAAGGGAAAGAAAATAAGGTGGCTGATGCACTCAGCAGAAAAGTGCACGAATTACATGCTACAACCATTAGCATGTACAGAACTGAAATTAAAGATAGGATTCTTGAAGCTACAAATGTTGATTTGCAGTACAAAAGACTTGTAGCAAAGCTACAACAACATGAGAAACCACAAACCCAGGAAAGTTACACCTTGGGAACTGATAGTTTACTTCTGTATAAAAATAGAGTGTATGTACCTAATGACCGAGAATTGAAGCTGGCAATTCTAAAAGAAATGCATAACGTGACTTATGTTGGTCATCCTGGATATCAAAAGACTGTGGCAGCAGTCAAAAGCCATTATTTTTGGCCGGGGTTGAACAAATAAATTGCTGAATACATCACCAGATGTATGGAATGCCAAAAGGTTAAGGCTGAGCATAGACACCTAGCAGGGTTGTTGCAGCCTTTACCTATTCCTGAGTGGAAATGGGATGTGGTAACAATGGATTTTATCACAGGATTGCCTAGAACAAGCAAGCAGCATGATTCAATCATGGTGGTGGTGGAAAAGCTTACTAAAGCTGCCCATTTTATTCCACTGAAAACCACCCATAGAGCAGCAGAGGTTGCTGATATCTTTTTAAAAGAAGTTGCACGCTTGCATGGAATTCCTAAGACAATTGTGTCTGATAGGGACCCGAAATTCACTTCAAATTTCTGGAAAGGACTGTTCAAATGATTCAGAACGAATCTGAACTTTAGTAAAGCATATCATCCTGAGTCTGATGGACAGATAGAGAGAGTAAATAGAGTAATAGAAGACATGCTGAGAATGTATGTGATGGATAAACCATCCAGGTGGGAAGACTACCTTCATCTGGTAGAATTTGCCTACAATAATGGGTATCATACATCTCTGAAGATGAGCCCATTC
>ML819434.1:95852-116626 GCA_009831015.1 Picea engelmannii
CAATCTGAAAGCTGCCTAAGACAGGCAGAAAAGTTACGCTGATAGTAACAGAATCCATAGAGAATTCAAAGTGGGTGACCATGTTTTCTTGAAAGTGAGAACTAACAGGAGTTCCCTGAAGCTAGGAAGTTGCGCCAAGTTGGAAGCAAGATTTTGTGGGCCATTTGAGATCCTGAAAAGGATTGGGCCAGTTGCATACATGCTTTCATTGCCTACATCTATGAATGTACATAATGTGTTTCATGTTTCACTGCTTAAGAAATATGTACCTGATGATAATCATGTTATCGATTGGACTGTGATTCAAGTGGAACCAGAAGGTGTCCTGCAAGTGCATCCTATGCGCATATTGGACAGGAAAAGCAAACAACTCCGGAATCGAGCTATAGGGCTTGTAAAGGTCCAGTGGACCTGGTACGGTCCTGAAGATGTGACATGGGAGCATGAAGATGTTATGCGGGCAGAGTACCCGCACCTTTTTTAAAATTTTGAAGAACTTGCAGATGCAATGTAAAGTTGCACTGAGGACAATGCAAAAATAAGGGGAGGGGGATTGTAGTGTCCCCAAGGCCGAGCCATGTTACAGATCATGATATATGCAATGAATTGTAAATGTGTTCTATAGGCTAGTGAGCCAAGTTTTGTATAAGCTGGAAGGCTTATGTGTTTGTTAGGCCAGGGAGCCTAAGTGTTGAAGGCCAGGAGCCTGCTGATGTACTTGTATGTATGCAGATCGATTAATAAAATATAAACATCGCCAGTGCGGACGGACCACAATGAATGAGTGAAGGGGGACTGAGCATCCACAGAGTGGGAAAGGAACTAGGGGCTGGAAGGTGGGAAAGGGGATGAGTGTTGAGCCTAGGGGCTTAGGCCTGGAATAATATTTTAATATTATTTCCTAAAAATCCATGTGCATATTATTTTATCCTAAGTTCCTAGAAAAAAGGAAAGGCATGTATAGGGAGGCATGCGGATGGAATGCATGCAGTTCCCAGGGTGACAAATTTCCACCCTGACGCATGCAAATAAAACAGAAAGGAACAACCATGGGGGGGAGATCTCTCGCATTCCGTTCAACCCAACTACCTTGAGCAGGAGCCGTAGGAGCTAGTCTGCAAGAGACCTCGTGTATGTCTGTTACAGAGGGGAAGCCTGTGTTGGGTGCTGAAGAATGCATGTTTACCCTTGTTCAGAGCCGTGGAGTCTTTCTATGAGAGAAAACTAGTGTGTGCATTCCCTGAACGAAATGTCCATGTCAATTTCAGGGAAGAGTCTCTGTTTGCCCAGGAAAAGCTGAGCGAGCTTGTGCATGGAGCCCTATTCTGGAATCTTGACCAAGAGAACATTCTATGACTACTAAACTAGTTCTTGGGAAGCCTGTGTCTATTTTCCCTGTGTTTGTTGTGGCACACAGTTTTGGACTGTGTGGGGCTTGTTGGCCTGTGAGAGACTCCCTCCAGGTGAGAGAGTGCGCAGAGGAAGGAGAGAGCTCCTGGAAGGAACCCTATAGCTGCCACAGAACCCGGAGACTTCCGATCCGGTCTGTTCCTGTAACCCAAGGTAAGGGAGACTGGCAACCGAAGGACTGTCCAGGTGACAGAGAAGGTGCACTCTCCTGGTGTGGAACAGGCATGTGGGGAATGAGGGTCTGTGGGTAGTGAGTGTGGGAGATTCCTGGGAGAGAATTCTTCATGGTGGTTGTGTGTGACTGAATTCCCTGTAACCTCAGCCTAAGTCTGGATTCCTTGCCCTGGGGTGGAGCTCAATCCCAGCTCGGGGGTGATCCACTGTTGAGTTGAGGAGCAGTGCGGTCTACGGCTGGGAGGTTCGTGGAAGGCCTGCAATTGGTTGGTGGATTTCTCCACTGTCACAAGATAATTATTTAATTATATTTTTACCACATTTTATCATGACTGTACTGGATCTGTTATCATATTTTCCGTTGTGTAAATGAATTACTGTTGAAAGCTATGGATTGTCTAATTATAACAGTAACTATATGTTTATTCTGAGAATTAAAATGTATCTCTTTGCTGTTACGCATTTGATTATACAATTATGTATGTTTTATGTAAAAGTCCATGTACAGATTGGTTAGCGAGAGGTTTGAAAGCCTCGGTAGTGAAAAGTGACACTACAACTACAGATGCCATATTTTTCCTCTCTCAACATACCGGATCTAAGTAAACTCACCAATGATCCTATATTGCATGCTCCCACATGGCCTGCAATGCCCACCAAACTACCTTCGGACATACCAAAGTTTGAAGGAAAGGCAGGCGATGACCTTGCCAACCATGTCATGACGTTTCACCTATGGTACTCTTCCAATACCATTATGGATGATTCCATCAGACTGCGATTATTTCAACACACACTCACTGGCCCATCAGCCAAATGGTATGTAGAAGAAAAATCAGGGTCCCATGCGACTTTTGAGTCCTTGGCCAAAGCATTCTTGACCTTCTTCCAATTACCAATCCATCAATGCAATGGTCTAGAACTACTTTCTAATTTCAAACAAACCTTAGCCACGCATATCACTAACCACATTCACGAGTGGCGTAGGCGACGTAGTTTGTGCAAAGCAGAAACCACCAAGCAATAGTATCTCGACTGGTTTCTTAGATCACTTGTCTCTCTCCTCGATAAGGATGTAGCTTCCACCTTCCCTCAATTTGAAGAGGAAGCCATCAGTAAGGCTCAACAATATGACCTCATCTATGCATAGTCAGGGTACTTATACACTGTAGTTCCTGATCTTCCAAAACCTGTGCCATTTGGCCAAGACAAACCTAGGATGTCTCACTCAGCAGATGGACTAATTGGTACCACCACTCACCATGGTCCAAAATCCCAACCACCACCGACGTATGGAACACCTCAATACCTGCCGGCATACGGGGGCACTTCTTATTACCCCCCACCCCCTTATCAACAACCATACCCTGTTGCTATACCTCCACCCATCAGTGGACCACCGTCGACACCCCCCATACATCCACCTATTCAAACGAACTCTAGTACCCCATCTACCTCAGCTTATAGTACTAGCGAAATCACTACACCTTCCTATGTACCTTATGGATCATTACCACCATAGAATCTGTACTTCCCATTTCCTGGTCCCCCACAACCCATGGCTCCCCCACATCCTCATGCGAGGGTGAATTTTGTTCAACCCTATGCCGTTTAGCAATACCAAAATTTCGAACTGTTGAATACAGCCAATCTGACCCATCCGTCGAACAATGCCAAAAATAAAGGATGAAACAGGAACAACAACAACCCAGGTCAAGGCGGGAATCAACCCCAGCAGAACCAATCCACTAGGGGCAACCAGAACTAAGTGAACCAAAACCCCCAGGGGGAAATAATAATAGGCACCAAGGGAGAAATAACAATAATGTTAAAACCAACATCCCTTGTGCTCTTTGTGGTGATTTCGGCCATTACACTCATCATTGCCCCCAAATCATTGATTTCAAATGGTTGAAAGACTCTGGTAGTCTTCCCCATCCTCCAACATCGCCTACCCCTCAGCAAGCACCACAACAATACGTGAAACAACCCCCTCCTGTCGTGCTACAAAATCCTATTCCACATCAAGGTGTGATAAACAACCAATAGGACACACAACATCCCCCACCTCAGGTAGGAAAATACCTCAATCCAAACAATCCAGCAGATCACACAATTCTCCTCACTAGTGAGGAAGAAATCCTTCTACAAACACGTAATCGACAGTATCATGCACTCGTTGAGTCTCCTCCCATCCCTCCAGAGACAAACCCTACACTGATGGGACCCCTGTTGGTGATTCCTCGCCCTACCATTGAGCCACCTCTTCGCATCTCTCACATCCCATTGCGTAGGAATGTCCACAACCCACAGGCTAGGGCAGCTCATGACTATAGTTTGGTAGATGACTTAGCACAATCCCTAGTTGCCATGTCAGTTTTGGAGGTCCTACAGACTTTTCCCACTCAGTGGAAATCATTACTTTCCCCCTTGGGGGCAGTCGACCTCATAGATACCTGACTCATTACCTTTGATCTTGACAGCGGAGAACCTCGCCTTCCTACCTTGATCGCTTTTCAAATACCAATAAAAATACGGAACATCACAGTTCATCGGTGTATCATCAATGAAGGTGCATCTACATGCATTATGTCCAAAACTGTATGGAAGAAACTTGGTTCCCCTGAACTCATACCCTCTGCCATCACCTTACAAGCTTATGACGGATGACCATTGTTAGGACCACACAATGTACCTTTTTGCCTATACTTTTTGCCACTATTATACTCTTGATCACCCATATTTAGACTCATACTATCACTTTATCTAATCATTCCAAAGGTATACAACGTCCCTTCTCATTACTATACGTTTAATCTATTTTGCATAATATTTTACATCACTCTCGTACTTGACCATTGATTAGAAATGCATAAGTGTTCAAAACTGCAGATTAGCATTTGAGGCCTATTGCTGAAACACAGAGTTGTTACACAGTCCGGAGTCGCAGATGCTGAAACACGGAGTTGTTACATAGTCCGGAGTCGCAGATGCTGAAACACAGAGTTGTTACACAGTCCAGAGCTACAGAAGCTGAAACACAAAGGAAACCGCCAGGACTGACGATGCTGAAACACAAAGGAAGTTGTTACAGTCAGCGGTCAACAAGCACCAACCGTCGCTCCTACATAAGAATGCTGACACAGTCAAGAGCGCAATTCACGTGGATGAAACAACCCACAAATTGCGATGATGAAACAACATCAGCAACAACGAGAAGAAGCTGTTACTCCAGTCGTAACAACAATACCTCATTCAGCTCCTGTAATAGCATTCTGTTGCACGGGACTAGGACATCCTATTCTAGTTTAGAAAGTAGATCCGACTAAAGATAGGACTTAGATACACATTGTATTTTTTGATCAATTGTATCGAAGGGGTTCCCTCTTTAAATAAGAGGAAATCATCATTCTAAGGATCGAAGTTTTCTGTATTGAAAAGCTTCAGAGAGAGGGACGTACTTCATTTTTCAGACTGTAATATGATATTTTGATAGATGAATAAAAGATTGCTTTGAGTATCCTTCTCTAGATTTCTCATTTCAGGGGAATCTTGTGAGAAGGGAGGGCCCACCTTCTTCACAAGATTCACCCGTTAGTTTTAGAGTGTGTTAGTATAATTTCTGTTTATGTCTTGATTAACTTTCATCTGCTGAAACACTACTTTTAATAAATTCTACTTTGCTGAAACACTATTGAACTCTGTCTGGTTAAGAACTTTAGTTTATTGAATGTTACATTCTTTTTATTAGCAATCTTGTGTGATGATTTTATGAAGCTAGCCAGAGACTGGGTCAAGGGTTCCTACTTAGAAAGGAAGGGATCAGACTATCCTATTCTCTGTAGATTCCAATCACTTATGCAAAGTGTGTTAGCCAGAGGCTGGGTCAAGGGTTCCTGCTTAGAAAGGAAGGGATCAGACTATCTTGTTCTCTGTAGATTCCAATTACTTCTGCAAAGTGTGTTAGCCAGAGGCTGGGTTAAGGGTTCCTGCTTAGAAAGGAAGGGATCGGACTATCCTGTTCTCTGTAGATTTCAATTACTTCTGCAAGTGTGCTAGCTAGAGGCTGGGTTAAGGGTTCCTGCTTAGAAAGGAAGGAATCAGACTATCCTGTTCTCTGTAGATCTCATTTATTTCTGCAAGTGTGCTAATTAGAAATAGGGCTAAGGGTTCCTACTTAGAAAGGAAGGAATTAAATGGCCTTGTTCTCTGCTAGATAGAGTTAACTTTCTCTGCATTATTGTTTTCATGAAAGAGTGTTAATTAGAAATAAGGTGCTGAAGTCTCTGCTTGAGAGTAAGGGTCATGTTCTCTGGTTACAGAATAGTTATTCTTTCCTGTTGCAATTCATCTTTTAATGTAATCTAGGATTCCTTAGATTAATCTTTAAGATATGCAATAGGTAGGTTGCTTTCCTGTAATTTAAGTCAGAACTTCAGTTCATTCAGGGAAAGTGTGATTAATATAGTTTCCTTTACTACAACTTTAAGTTGCTTTTGGAATTGAGCATATATAGCGCATGGTTATCTTTGAAATAACAGACTTCCCTGGGTTGACAATTTATGTATCACTTGGTTGTTTGAATTAATTGAGCAATTATAGTGACCAACATTTTGGCGTCATTGTCGGGGAAGGTAGCTATAGATTTCAAAAGAACTTAGGATTATTTTTCTTTAGATAAAAAGATTGCATGAAAGACCCCAAAGACACTAACCCTACAGGTGGCAAGGAAAAAGGAAAAGGAGGAAGAAATACTTACATCAACGAGATTCTATCAAAGTCTAAATCTGCTACTCAACGACCAAACCTTCAAAAACAAAACTCCGAGCCTTCATTCCAAGCAGTTTTTGGAACAGGGAAAGAAGTTTGGAGTCCTGAGACAGTCCAAAAGCTAGTAGGAGACATTGAGGACAGAGCAAGTGCAGCAGGGGAGCAGACAAAGGAAAACATGGATGAGTACAATGAAGAATTTCATCATGAAGAAAAGGCAGGTCCTGAAGGAGAGGTAAAAGATGAAAATTCTTTCTCTACATTAGGATTTCCTATTGGCGATCTCCCTAGAGGAGCATCCCCCATGAAAAACATTCCACTCTCAGCATTACCTAATTTTCATGGTCTATCTTCAGAGGATCCTGATGAATTTCTGTTTGAGTGTGATATATTATGCAAAAGTTATGATTACGTTTCTAATGCTCAGAAACTAAAGTTATTTCCAGCAACACTAAAAGGGAATGCACTAAGATGGTTTATGAGTCTTGGAGGCCATGTAATCACAACATGGGACCAAATGAAACAGAAATTTCTGAACAAATACCAGGACTACTTCCGGACGAGAGGAAAGAGGGAGGAGCTATTTAAGATGATGCAGAAAGAGGACGAGAATCTAGAAGACTTTGTAGAAAGGCTACAATACAATCTACAAAGATCCAGTCATCCCAATGTAAGTAAGGATATTCTCAAAAATATTTTATTAAAAGGAGTAAGGGATGACTGTCTAGATATGTTGAACATGCTTGGAAAAGGGGACATATCCAAGGAACCATATGATGAAATTGTCAATTTATGCAAAAGATGTTCAAGGGGAGCTTCAAGAAACAGATTAAACAACAGGGACACCACATTTTCAAGAGTCCAAAAATCAGCCAGTGGGGGAGAAACAAGAGACGAAATAGGTAATTTACTTGAAGATTTTAAAACTGAAATGTTAAGCTCTTTTGCCTCACAAATGGATACCCTGCAGATTAAGAAAAAACAAGCAGAAGCAGAAGCATCCTTGTCCATCTTTTATTCCCAGTGCAGAGATAAGCACCCACGAAGAGAATGTCCACTCAACAAAAAGCCAATCTACACTATCTGTGATAAAGATCATGATACCCAAAATTGTCCATCTTTACCAGGGATCAAGGCAGCATTACAACCAACAGACGAAGAATTTGAAGCTGTCTATCTGATGACACAAAGGAGACAATGGAAACCGCGGGGACAAGGTATGAATTCTAACGTGCCATTTGCATCTTCTGATCGTTGGAATAATTATTCCACTTTCAATCAAATGAGTTACCCCCCCTACAATCAAATGCAATACACTAATCAAATGAATTACCCACCCATGCAGCAAACTTACCCACCCATGCAACAAAATAACCCACCCTTTGTTGATCCCTCAATGTGGATCCCTTGGCCTCCACAACAACAACCATATCAAAATCAATGGAATCAAAATTGGAGAGGACAACAACCCCCCTTTCAAAATCAATTACCTCAACTCCCACAACCACTCTCCTTACCAGCAGGTACTCCTCCAAACAACCAAACGATCAAAACCCAGCTACCTGTACAACCTAACCCCAACCCGAATAACAAAGCTGTGCAGTGTATTGATATTTATAACCAGCCTACACTTTCTCTTCTCCCTGCGCAATGCAACGATATTCATCTTCGATCTGGGAGAATAGTGGAACCTACCATAGCTGATGCTACCTCTTCTGATAAAGAGGAAACAAAAGAGCATGATGTACCTGAAAAGGTACAATCATCCTCTAACAATGCTGCTGAAACAGCAACACCACCATTTCCTGAGCGTTTAGCCTTAACTAAAATGCCTGAACCACCATCCTTTAATCTTCTAGGGGAATTACAGAATTTATATGTCAAAATTCCTCTACTACAAGCACTCCGAGACATACCAATCTATGCTAGGACAATGCGAGATATTTGTGTTAAAAATCCTGGTAGGAAAACTATGGATCCCCTTACAGTCCATGTTATGGGAGACCTGTCTGCACTAATGTCAGGTAAAACTCCCCCAGTTAAATATGGTGATCCTGGCCACCCTACCGTTATAGTACAAGTTGGAAAAACGATAATCCCTCGAGTCCTGGTAGACCTAGGTGCAGCCATCAATATCATGACTTTAGAAACCTTACAACTGCTACAATTACAAAATGAAGTCAGAGAGACCCCAACTATCCTAGAATTGGCTGATCGATCCACAATTAAACCAGAAGGAGTCATTGAAGACCTTAGTATCTCTGTGGAATCCTGGAATTATCCAGTTGACTTTACAGTGCTGCAACCCAAAACAAAGTTGGGGGGCCACCCTCTAATTCTGGGTAGACCTTGGCTAGCCACAGCATATGCTTTTATCAGTTGTAGATCAGGTTCAATGACAATTTCAAATGGTTATGAAACTAAGCAGCTTACCCTCTATCCTCATGCTACACCCCTGGTTAATAATGATAATTCTATATGGGTAGATTTTGAGGATCAACCTACTCAACCCCTTTTGACTATCGGACAAGCTTTACCCCTGAAAAACTCTACTGAGGATGAAATTATCAATAATTTTATTTGCGAGCCCTCCTTTGTGACTCCAGAAACTCATAATCAACTAACTGCACTATTGGAGTCTGAGAATCAAGAAAACCTCAATTCAGGAAGCCCACCTCAAACACCTAAAACCATCTCCTCCAAAAGCATACCAGTTGAAATTGAACCTGGCAAAACATTGAATATAAACCCTCATTTGACAGATGTTGAAACACAATAGTTAATGAAGTTACTTCGGGAAAATAAAGAAGCATTTGCATGGGATTACACAGACATGAAAGGAATCTCTCCTGAGTTATGCACTCATCGAATATATATTAAGGAAGATTGTCGGCCAATCTGCCAACCTCAGCGACGAATGAACCCGTATTTAAGAGAAATCCTCAAAGAAGAACTTCAAAAATTGCTCAATGCAGGGTTTATCTATCCTATATCAGACAGTGAATGGGTGTCCCCGTTGGTAATAGTTCCCAAGAAAAACGAAAAATGGAGAGTATGTGTGGATTATAGAGCTTTAAATAAAGACACTCAGAAAGATCACTTTCCATTACCATTCATTGATCAAGTATTAGATAATTTGTCAGGAAAGGAATTTTTCTCATTTTTAGATGGTTTCAGTGGGTATAACCAAATCAAAATTGCACCTCAAGATCAAGATAAAACCACCTTCACCAGCCCTTGGGGAACCTTTGCTTATAGAGTCCTTCCATTTGGACTATGTAATGCACCAACAACCTTCCAAAGGGCAATTTTAGGAATCTTTTCTGATATGCTTAATGACTCTATGGAATTTTTTATGGATGACTTTACTCCTTATGGTGTTTCTTTTTAGGAAGCAATGGAAAACCTTAAGAAGGTACTTAAATGATGCATACAAGCTCAACTCTCCTTAAGTACAGAAAAATGCCATATGATGATGAGTGAAGGAATAGTGCTTGGACATTTTATCTCATCTCAAGGAATTCAGGTAGACCCATCCAAAATACAAGTCATTAAGGATCTTCCTACTCCCAAAACCCAAACAGAGGTAAGAATCTTTCTAGGACATGTTGGATACTATAGAAGATTTATTAAGAATTTTTCCAAAATAGCTTTTCCCCTGTTTGTTTTACTGATGAAAAATGTTGAATTCAAATGGACTAATTCTTGTCAAGAAGCATTTAAAACACTTAAACATTAGTTATCTATAGCTCCTATCCTTAGGGAGCCTGATTGGACACTTCCCTTTCACATATACTCCGATGCTTCAGATACTGCTATAGGAGCTGTCTTGGGACAGGAAGAAGATCATCTCCCTTATGTTATATATTTCATCAGCAAGAATATGACCCCTGCTGAACTCAATTATACAGTCACTGAGAAGGAATTCTTAGCAGTTATCTATGCAATTAATAAATTTAGACATTACATGACTGGCTATTCTACTTTTGTCCATACTGATCACTCAGCTATCAAGTAATTAATGAATAAACCTATCACAAATGCTAGAGTCACCAAATGGCTACTATTATTGAAAGAATTTGATATTACAATTGTAGATAGACTAGGAAAAGAGAATGTAGTTGCTGATTTCCTTTCTCGATTGAAACCTGATGATGATACCCCAGTAGATGATTCATTTCCTGATGAATATCTATTTGCATTTTCTGTTCACTCACCTTGGTATGCATATATTGCTAACTACTTGGTTACAGGGAAGTTACCATTACACCTATCCTACCGAGAGAGAAAAAGTAGTATTCATCAAAGTGCTCGATATAGTTGGATAAGCGGGTACCTTTTCCATATAGTAGCTAATCAAGAAATTCGAAGGTGTACTAGAGAAGATGAGGTGTATGATCTATTGAAAGCTTGTCATGATGGCCCTTGTGGAGGGAATTTTGTTGATAAGAGAACAACACATAAAATTCTTAGGATGGGGTACTATTGGCCCTCACTCTTCAAAGATGCAAAGAAATATGTCCAGGCTTGTGATAGCTGCCAAAGAGTAGGCCAACATAATCATAGAGATGAAATTCCATTAAACCCCCAGGTAGTACTTGAACCATTTGAAAGATGGGCCTTAGACTTTATAGGACCCATCAACCCTCCATCCAATCAAAAAGTTTATATAGTGGTCTGCACAGACTACATGACGAAATGGGTGGAAGCCAAGGCACTCCACAGAGCGACTGAAGAAGCAGTTATAGATTTCTTATTTAAAGACATCTTCACCATATTTGGAATGCCAAGAGAATTAGTTACAGATGGAGGACCTCCTTTCACTTCTCATGGGTTCAAAGCCACCCTTTAGAAATATCACATTCAGCAGAGAATGACTACAGCATACCACCCCCAAGCCAATGGATAGGTGGAAAGCACAAACAAAATAATAGAAGCCATTCTCACAAAAACAGTGAAGGAAAATAGAAAGGATTGGTCCTACAGGCTCCTTGAAGCATTATAGGCCTACAGAACTACCTGAAGAAATACTACAGGATTCTCTCCCTATGAATTAGTCTATGGAAAGAGTGTTGTCTTTCCTATGGAATTTGAGATAAAAACCTTAAGGACTGCTTTAGCTGTCAACCTTGATTTAACCGATGCACAGGCAGCCGGGTTACAATAGCTTAATGAACTGGAGGAGAAAAGACTAGATTCCATTCAACAAACAAGCATAATTCAACAACAAAGATCAAAATGGCATGAAAAAAATATCAAGAACAAGCAGTTCCAAAAAGGTAATTGGGCCCTATTGTTTGATTCCCGGTTCAAAGAATTTCAAGGGAAACTGCGTACAAGATGGCTTGGACCTTACGAAGTAGACACAATTTTCCCCAATGGAACAGTAAGGCTCCTCACAATCGATGACTCCAAAACCCCGTTACTTGTAAATGGTCATCGACTCTGTCTGTATCAGCGACCAATTTCTAAAGAAGATTTTAAGGCCACATGCATGGAAGACGCCCATTTCCTCTTCATTGAGGGAGTTTCTACCCCTAATAGCAATTAATTCTTTTAAGTTAATTTTCTTTAGTATTAGATTAGATTAGATTTTATTTACTAATAATCCCTGTCAAGAAATACCATGCTACAGTCGATTTTTGCAGATTCTCGATCGAAGCTTAGGCCACTAGGAAAGGACGATCCTACTTCAAAGAGATAAGCTTTCCCGATGCTGAAACACCACTTTTCAGCACTGTTGACTTTCTTTCGATGCTGAAACACCACTGTTCAGCACTCTTGACTTACCTCCGATGCTGAAACACTACCCTTCAGCACTTTTGACTTTTCTCTGTTGCCGAAACACCACTATCAGCAATCCGTTCCCTTTCCTTCATTACTGAAACACCACTACCACCAAACTCACACCTTTTCCCCCATCATGGCTCGACAACCTTTTCACCACTTTTTCCCATTTCCTCACCATCCTTCATCGACGAAACAACACCATCCAGTAATTGTTTCGCCTTTTCTTTTCTCTTGCTGAAACACCATTTTCAGCAACCCTTCATCATTTTTCTCGATGCTGAAACACTACTGTTCAGCACTTTTTATTCTTCCCACTCCCAAAACACTCTAGTCTTCCATTTCCTCAAAATTTTCATCGATGAAACAACTCCATCCATCAATTGTTTCTCCTTTTCCCTTCTGTTGCTGAAACACCATTACCAACAACTTTTCATTATCTTTCCCGATGATGAAACACCACTGTTCAACACTGTTGACTTTCTTCTGATGCTGAAACACCACTGTTCAACACTTTTTATTCTTCCCACTCCCAAAACACTATAGTCCCCCATTTCCACACCATCCTTCATCGACAAAACAACACCATCCAGTAATTGTTTCACCTTTTCTTTTTTGTCGCTGAAACACCGTTCTCAGCAACCCTTCATCATTTTTCCCGATGCTGAAACACCATTGTTCAGCACTTTTGACTTTCTTTCGATGCAGAAACACCACTATTCAGCACTTTTGACCTTCTTCCGATGCTAAAACACCACTGTTTAGCACTTTTGACTTTCTTTCGATGCTGAAACACCATTGCTCAGCAGTTCTTCATCTACATCAATTGTTTCATTCTTCTCTGTTGCTGAAACACCAGTTTTTCAAACATCATCTGTCAACAAGCTTTTACGCCCTCAGATTATGGTTCATCCTTCTATTCAGCAAACCCTCGACACAATTCATCTATGATATCAAAAGTCTCCGCCACGAAAGGACTACCACGGATAGGCATGATATGTTGGTTGCAGAACGAATCAAATGGTAAGGCGAGGTATGTAAATTTTATGTAATTCGGTTAGGCTATAGTTAATGAGAAATATTCTAAGTCATTATGACCATTCAAGTGCAATCATTACTACCCGCACTTGACAGGAGGGGAAGGACACATCAAATCCGTGATACCATCATTTCACATGATTTTACTGCCGCCATCCCTATTTCACCACCCTTTCGCGCATTTGACCACCATTCTTTCATAACGTCGCTTGGAAAACTCACTCTGCACAGAAACTGATACTCAAACTCTTGACATTGTATCTTACCAAGATGGTATCCATGGGAGGATTTGTCATACGGAATGAGCCCACCACCACAGCACTATTAGAACACTATCCAGCAATGTATCAAATCTTCCAGCAGGCAGGATGGCTCAATTACTTCCAGAGACTTCAGGGGTATAATGAACAACAGGTCCTGCAATTCGCCCAAAATCTTCAGGAGGACCATTCTGTCGTCGAAGGGGTCTGAATATCAGTAACAAAAGAAGATATAGTAGATTTCTCAGGCCTCCCTATCGACGACACTCACATGTTTAGTCGAAAACATATCATTGGGACTGTTCAGCAGAACTTCTTCCTTCCAGAAGAACGAATTGAATTGAAAGGCAGGGGTGTTCCACTCAGCTCATTGCCACCTCCATGGCCGAAAGTCGCAAGGTTCATCAAACATTACTTGACCTACGAAGGCCGATATCAGGTAGTTTATCAGCATGACTTTCTTCTGCTTTCTCATTTAAGGCATAACAGACGGGTCAATATTCCTTATTATTTGTTGGGATGTTTGAAAGATATGGCACATGATTGCAGAAAGGATAAAGATCCAACCCTTTCACTCACCCACCACCATCTTGTCCAATTTCTCATCCAAAGGGGTTTTTCTCAACAAAACTGTCCACTAAATAACCCACCCATAAACCCCCAACCAGCTACTGAAATTCCTGAAAATCCTCAGGAGCAGCAACAGCAAAAACCCCCAGACTCCCCCGAAGTACCCAATAGCCCGCCCATAGAACCAACCAGTCCCCCTACCATACCAAATCCACCACATACCATACCAGAATCATCCACTCCCACCCTTCATATTCTCAGTGATGACTCTGAACCAGATAATTCCTCCTGCCCCATCATTGAAGAAAGACCCTCACGAAAATGAAAACAAACTCCCCTCTTTCCACCCTTCTTATGGAAAAAGAGAACAAGAGCCTCAACAAGGCCACCCTTTATGACCACTACTCTAGATCCCCCACCAATTTGACTGATACCCCGTACACCTCCAACATCCCCAATCCCGGGATCTTTGCCTATTCCAACCACGGGCACTGAAACACAAGAACCAGATGCCCAAGAGGCTGTGACATCATCTGTCTCACATAAAGTAGCTGAAACACAAGAACCATCTACCCACTCAGTGGCTGAAACACAAGAACCAGCCATAGCTGAAACATAAGAAACATCTATGGCTGAAACACAAGAACCAG
Source organism: Picea engelmannii (assembly GCA_009831015.1). NCBI lineage: Eukaryota > Viridiplantae > Streptophyta > Pinopsida > Pinales > Pinaceae > Picea > Picea engelmannii. The sequence goes on from ML819434.1 coordinate 110,512, forward strand.
CCGTTGACATTGAAATTGAGTTACAGAAACCAGATGCCCGGACATCATTTGTTTCAAATAAAGTAGTTGAAACACAAGAACCAGCTACCCATCCAGTGGCTGAAACACAAGAACCAACCACTGATATTGAAATTGAATTACAGGAATGAGGCCCCGAATGTTGCAACACTACCCTCCTCAAGCAAAATAGTTGAAAAACCAGCTACCCATTCAGTGGCTGAAACACAAGAACCAGCCGCTGATACTAAAATTGATATACAGGAATTAGAGGTTCAGGGTGCCGGAACTTTACTTTTCCTACACCAAGAAGCTGAAACACAAGGAGCAACTACCTTTCCTGCAGCTCCTCCCCGGCAACCAGAAGCAACAATGGCATCTGTCTTGCAAGAAAACGAGTTTTTAAAGTCAGAACTGGAAGCATATAAGAAGGAACTAGCCAGGGAAAAGGAAGCATATGAAAAGGAACTAAATTTGTACACCTTAAGTCGTATAGCAACCTTGTCAGAGAAAACTACAGAAAGCCTGTGTAAAGAATATATGTGTTGCCAATGTGAAGATATTTACTATCAGGCAGGCTATAAGGTGATTCAAGTCTTAGTGTCAGGAGCAGCCCCTACTCCTTCACCTTTTGTAGCCAAGGAGGAACCTGCTGCAACACAAGAACCAACAGGCCCTACCAAGCTCAAGACTGAACCTGTTGCAACACAAGAACTAGCAGGCTCTCCCAAGCTCAAGACTGAACCTGCTACAACACAAGAACTAGCAGGCCCTCCCAAGATTAAAATTGAGCCCTACATTGCAACAAAAGAATCCCCTACCTTTGTCAACAAGGCTATACAGACAGTGCCTATGGAGGAATTTACACCTCCCAACCAGATCAATCTCTCCACTTCCAGGGAACAATCTACTCAAACCTTACCTCATCCCACTACTTCCAACACTGAAACATAGACTCGGCTATGGGATGAGTAGGTAGAAATACAAAAATGGAAGAAAGAGTATGCTGAAACACAAGCCAAAAACCTGCAAGTGCACAGACAAATCTGGATAACTCATACTTACTCAAATTGGGAAGCATTGGAACAGACATGCCAGGAAGCTCGTGAGCTTAAGAAGAAGAACAAAGAATTGAAAGGCAGATTGGTCCTTGTATTTGATTTGGTACATAATCTACTGGCCACAATAAATCCATCTTGTAACTACTCCTTATTCCTTATGGAGTGACTCACATGGTTTCAGATCAAATCCATTATAGAAGGTAAACCCCATGCAGTACTGTAACCAACAGATTTTGTCAAAACTTTTGTAGTAGCCTCTACTAGGGATCAACACTTCCTCTGTGAGGCATACTTTCATAATGAGGCCATTCCAAAAAACAGGTTGCTAAACATAAATCCCCTTGTTGGGGACATCCAAATTCGAGCATTTACTTCCTTTCTCTATAATCAGATTTTGTGGCAAGATGACTTTTTGGCTGCTAAGAACAATGAAGATAATTGCCTCCTCTGGATTAGACCAGAACCACAAAAGGCAGCCACCTTTATCATAGAATATTATGAGTTCTTAAAACAACCAGGGGTGACTGAACATGTTTAGCAGCTACAATCAGAAGTGCTCCAGGATTGTTAGCACATCATCAGATCCATAGAGATTCCTGCCCTCCAGGCCAATAACCTGTTTTGGTAGCAATCCACGGAGAAGAGACAAGAGCACAATCCTTTTGGTCCTACCAACCTAGAAGTAGCAATTTCCAGGATACCCAACTACATCCAGTGTGTTAGGCATTGTGCTGAAAACTGGATAGGGTACCAATTTTATTTTCCCATCCTCTGGTTATAAGATGCCTAAGAAGGCAGAAACAACAACATGGCAAAGATTACAGCAGGTCCAAGGCTTCAGAACGCCAACAGACAGTACCTCCCACAGTTACTGCTTGAGTAACTTACATGCTCAGAGTCGGTATCCAGACTCTGATTCAAAGTGAGTTGCCTGAGGACACACAACACCTTGAGTTGGGGGGGATGTTAGGACCACACAATGTACCTTTTTGCCTATACTTTTTGCCACTATTATACTCTTGATCACCCATATTTAGACTCATACTATCACTTTATCTGATCATTCCAAAGGTATACAACATCCCTTCTCATTACTATACGTTTAATCTGTTTTTCATAATATTTTACATAACTCTCGTACTTGACCATTGATTAGAAATGCATAAGTGTTCAAAACTACAGATTAGCATTTGAGGCCTGTTGCTGAAAAACAGAGTTGTTACACAGTCTGGAGTCGCAGATGCTGAAACATAGAGTTGTTACACAGTCCGAAGTCACAGATGCTGAAACACAGAGCTGTTACAAAGTCCAGAGCTGCAGAAGATGAAACACAGAGGAAACCGCCAGGACCGACGATGCTGAAACACAAAGGAAGTCGTTACAGTCAAAGATCAACAAGCACCAACTGTCACTCCTACATAAGAATGCTGACACAGTCAAGAGCGCAATTCACATGGCTGAAACAGCCCATGAATTGCGATGCTGAAACAGCATCAGTAGCAACGAGAAGAAGCTGTTACTCCAGCCGTAACAACAATACCTCATTCAGCTCCTGTAATAGCATTCTATTGCGCAGGACTAGGACATCCTATTCTGGTTTAGAAAGTAGATCCGACTAAAGATAGGACTCAGATACACATTGTAATTTTTGATCAATTGTATCGAAGGGGTTCCCTCTTTAAATAAGAGGAAATCAGCATTCGAAGGATCCAAGTTTTTTGTATTGAAAAGCTTCAAAGAGAGGGACGTACTTCATTTTTCAGACTGTAATATGATATTTTGATAGATGAATAAAAGACTGCTTTGAGTATCCTTCTCTAGCTTTCTCATTTTAGGGGAATCTTGTGAGAAGGGAGGGCCCACCTTCTTCACAAGATTCACCCGTTAGTTTTAGAGTGTGTTAGCATAATTTCTGTTTATGTCTTGATTAACTTTCATCTGCTGAAACACTACTTTTAATAAATTTTTCTTTGCCGAAACACTACTGAACTCTGTCTGGTTAAGAACTTTAGTTTATTGAATGTTACATTCTTTTTATTAGCAATCTTGTGTGATGATTTTATGAATCTAGCCAGAGACTGGGTCAAGGGTTCTTGCTTAGAAAGGAAGGGATCGGACTATTCTGTTCTCTGTAGATTCCATTTACTTCTACAAAGTGTGTTAGCCAAAGGCTGGGTCAAGCGTTACTGCTTAGAAAGGAAGGGATCAGACTATCCTGTTCTCTGTAGATTCCAATTACTTCTACAAAGTGTGTTAGCTAGAGGCTGGGTTAAGGGTTCCTGCTTAGAAAGGAAGGGATCGGACTATCCTGTTCTCTGTAGATTTCAATTACTTCTGCAAGTGTGCTAGCCAGAGGCTGGGTTAAGGGTTCCTGCTTAGAAAGGAAGGAATCAGACTATCTTGTTCTCTGTAGATCTCATTTATTTCTGCAAGTGTGCTAATTAGAAATAGGGCTAAGGGTTCCTTCTTAGAAAGGAAGGAATTAAATGGCCTTGTTCTCTGCTAAATAGAGTTAACTTTCTCTGCATTACTGTTTTCATGAAAGAGTGTTAATTAGAAATAAGGTGTTGAAGTCTTTGCTTGAGAGTAAGGGTCATGTTCTCTGGTTATAGAATAGTTATTCTTTCCTGTTGCAATTCATCTTTTAATGTAATCCAGGATTCCTTAGATTAATCTTTAAGATCTGCAATATGTAGGTTGCTTTCCTGTAATTTAAGTCAGAACTTCAGTTCATTTAGGGCAAGTGTGATTAATATAGTTTCCTTTACTACAACTTTAAGTTGCTTTTGGAATTGAGCATATATAGTGTGTGGTTATGTTTGAAATAATAGACTTCCTTGGGTTGACAATTTATGTATCACTTGGTTGTTTGAATTAATTGAGAAATTATAGTGACCAACAACCATCGTCTCCTGAAGGGCTCTTCCAAAATGTCCCTATCGAACTCAGGGGCAATACTATTCTCATCAACATCGAAGTTATCGACACCCCACTTGATTATAATATCCTTTTCAGTCATAGCTACATGTACGCTATGAAGGCAGTGGCATCTTCCATATTTCGGATAATGATGTTCCCTCACAATGGGAAGATCATTACTATTGACCAAGTCTCACATTACGAGCCTAATTCATCTGCCAAAATCGATAACATTCTTCCTCTCATCCACACGAGCCACGACGCATACCCACTCGTCGAGATGGGTCCCGAAATTTTCAAAGATCCATCATTGTTAGGAACTTACCATGGAGCACCACCACTCCTTCATCCTTCCAATCAAGTATGCGTCGTATCATCTAACAAAAATCATACAGAGGATACCCTTCCTCCTACAGAGGCTTCTATCATATATGACATCCCACTCATCACAGAACTCCCCCCTCAAGAACCTCCTGCACACTCGTCAACCCCCCTAGTCCATGATTCCACCTCTCCCCAAGAACATATCCCAGTTTGGGAGACAGTTCCCCAAGCCATCACCCAAATTCCCTTATTTTACCCTCCACTAGGCATCGAAGCTTTCTAGGTAGCCGCAATGCTCACCCTACCTAGTATGGTGTTAGCAATCCTAGTTTGGTATTTACGCCAACCAGAGATGGTCCCTCGACCATCCCTTCCCCCCAAAAAAGAAGGAATCCCTATGACAATTCCCATACTTACTCCCACCATACCCCCTACATCCCCACTCACTAACCCCTCTGCCACAGTTGGGGGCAGGAGAAAGAAGAAGGAACCCACCACTCCCCTTCCTCCCTGCATCCAACCTCCTTGTGCACTATGTGCGAAAGAGGGACACCAAACCAACAATTTCCCATCTCTACTAGAGTTACAGAATTTGATTGCACTCAATCAAAATCCCCCAACACTCGCCACTATAGCCAGTTGTTAGCGATATTCCTTGCTAACGGGGGTAGGAAATCAAAAGGTGGGTTAAAACCCACTTATCCAAGGTCTCAGGCAACATGCGCCCGTGGTAAACAGTAAGCAAGATCGGACGATCTGGATCAGCGCGCCCGGATCAACGGCACACAGTGAATTCCGGACCCCCCTTGCCTTCCGACCTTTAAGCTGAGGGGGGGGGGTCCGGAATCGGGGGTGCATCTCTCCGACGGTCGAGATGAGCACGCCCGGATCAACGGTGGAAAAGGTCGTTCCGGACCCCCCCGCCTTTCTCCCTTTAAGCTGAGGGGGGGGGTCCGAAATTGTTGATGCAGCTTCCGACGGCCATGATCGCAGCGCCCGGATCAACGGTGCTCGTGCAGCCACGGTCTTTCCAGCTGACCTGTGTTTAACCATGGTGGACCCTCCTCCCGTCACTTCACTCACCCTCTACCCACTGTCCCCCGTTGCCATGTGTCACTTATTCATTCTTCCTCTCTGGCCCGCGCGGCCTCCCCTTCCGTCCATCACCCATTCGTTGCCTGCCACGCATCCCCGTCTGCCCACATCAGCCTCTCGCCTAGGGGTGGTTCCATCTCGGACGCCTCTCTACATGACCTGTCGTCACCCCTCTCTGATATCACCTTTGCTCCTCTTCACTTCTTCCACATGCCCCTCAACGTCATTGCTCCCACCATATCCCATGACCATCCTTCGATCTCGTCAGTTGTTCCAGATGGCATCATGAGAAGTCTTCCCCATCCCAAGATGCTGAGGTGGTCCGACCATTTCCAATCCCAAGAAGTAGTTATTAAAGCAGTTGGTGGTGGTTAGACATCATCTCCGCCATAACGGGGGCGTCCTGTAACGAATTAAAAGCACGTCGACTTTGCCAAATAAACTGTCAGGATACTGATCGCATCTACCATAAGTCGCACGACCATTCAGGGATCAGAGCTCCGTGTTGTCAGAAACCATGCAGACCCAAAGCCTTCAATGCACTTTCTTGGTTCCGCCGCTGTTGTTAGTTTGAGTATATGTAGGCATTTTCGCCATTTTTGTATCCATCGATGGTAGAGCGAAGCTCCCGACTGTATAGTTTTCAGCCATTCTCTGGTTCCTTGTTATGCCTCTGTGTTTGAGACTTCTTGGTTTATAACAAACAGTTCTCTTTCTTT
>ML819435.1:29663-63936 GCA_009831015.1 Picea engelmannii
TTAGTTTCAAGGTTGTAGAAGCACCCTCTTGTGTGCATTAGGGTTTATGGTTGGGGGATCTTCTCTTGAGAATATAGCAAAGGATTGTTGGGTTTTTCTCCCTTGTTGAGAAGGGTTTTCCCAGAATATTTCTTGTGTTCTTATGCATGGTAATTCTTCTTGTGATCTTGGTTATTGCAGTACTTGTGTATGGTGTAGCTGCATTTCTTTATGGTTCAAGTACATGCTAAATGAGATAAACCTCATGATTGAGCCTAGCATAGTGAAAATTCAACAAAAAGATCATTTTAATTCCATTAATAAAATCAGTGGGCCGCCTAGTCCCCACTCTTCATCCCCCCTAAGGGGAACGTTGTCTTTTGTGATTGTCTCAATTTTTGCAATTTTAGCTCAATCTTACAATTCTCACCTAAAGGAAAGCTAAAATTGACCTTAAAATTTATCACAAGCACCACAAAACATTTAGAGTAGGTTTTTCTATCCCCATTTTGTGGGATAACTAAGGAGATGATGTCTCGAGGCCCTCAGGTTGTAGATATGGAGTGTCGAGAGACCACATGATTAGCAGTGTCCACTTGCACATACGGAAGCCCACTCTGTCACCACAATTTGATCCATTGTCAGCGCATCCACCACACCAACTAGCTTCTAAAAGGAAGATGGGTCTTGCTCCATGCGGTACAAGTCAGGTATTGTGGCAGGTAATCACCCTAATAATTGGGGCATTTAAACATGTTGTATTTAAGCTGCTTTTGATTATAGAACGCCTGTTTGGACATTATGCTTTTGACCATGTTTCACCTTGTTGAGTGTGTCGAATTATTGTAACTTCGAAGAATATTCTAATTATATTTGAGTTATTATCTTATAAATCAAATCCCCTTTTGCAGATTGATCATGTCGAGTCTTGTGTAAGATCAAATCCCCTTTTGTGGATTGGTCAAACCATATTTATATGGTGGTATTTGAAAAGTCGGCCCCTAGTGTTTATAAAGTGGTTTTAACCACTTCTAGAAGAAGTCGGCCCTACCATGTGAAGAGACATAACCCTAGCACTTCCTCAACTAGTATTTATATGTGACGATGGTGCCTCACTTACACACTCTCGCACTCACTCATCTAGTGCGCATATCTTAAAGGCAGTTACAGTTGCAGGAGGAAGGAAAAGAGAGGCGCATGAAATTGCAGGTGCATAAATGAGCTTGGAAAAAGGTTGCATTGAGGAAGAAGGTGCATCACACCCCCTACAAAGGCACCCATAAATGAGATAATACAAGCCGTTGTATGTCATGAAACTCATTGACCTATGAAGTCTAAACCCCTATCCACCTCATCATCCACTACATAACCTTAAAGGGGCACCCTTGGGAGCATCCCCTACTTGAGGGTTTTGGTCTACCCAATAGGACTTTTATGACACCCCTCCCATACCTAAACTTGGTCAATTGTATAGAGTCTTGGAGCATTTGTTTAATTTGATGAGGTAGTTTTGATGCACATGTTTAGGTGCCTTGTTTATTAGATGTAGTTTTCACTTGCCATGATATTTTGACTTGAGATCCTTGGAGGGCGTGCCTATTTGTTTTGCAAGACCTCATTTGGTGGACAATTTTGGAGGAACAAGCCTAGCTTGGGCTTGAATGGGGCTTGAAGCCCACAGGTTGGATGCAAAGGGCCCACATGTTGGATGATGATGACTTACCTTTGGAGGCCTAAAAGACACCTTGGAAGACATGACCTAGCCCTCACATGCCAAACGACTTGCCTAGGAGGGGCAAAACGTCACTTCTTGAGGCATGATGTCACCTAGGGCTAGGGTTTGTGGTGATGGAGTTGTTGCTCATTGACACTTGGCATGATTTGACTGGAGGAGACATGGATTGACCTTGGCACATGAAGAGGAGGCTTTAGGAGACCCAACGACCTCCATTTTCCTCTCCAACGACTTGCTCCAAAAGTCAAAACGTCCCCTAAAGGGGTGACGTCATCTTGTTTTAGGGTTTCTAATGTGCAAAAGTGAAATTTAAATATTATTATTTGTTTTAAGGGGTAAGATAAGGGTTGTTGACCCCTTATCTTATGTTTTACCCTTTGAATGTGGGCAAACTATGTTTTAGACATTTTGTATAAATAGAGATCATGTGAATCTCTTTTCATAACAATACTCTCCCATTGTGAGAAGTATTTAGCTGAAATTTTCGCTAGCTTTGAGCATTATGGTGTTTCTCTCTTGTGCAAATGTTTTATGGTGCTATCTTTTGGTGAATGGATGAGGAGTAATGTGCACCTCTTGAAGGCTTACTCTTTGCTTTTGGATGACAATTTGCATGGTGAACTAGGGTTTGGTATCTCTTTGCTTGGAATTGGTAAGGAAAATCTGCATAAACTAGTTCTCTTTTGCTCATTGTTGGTTATTGTTGGAGGAGTATGTTGGATACACCCTCCATTAATACTCCATCTTCTTGTTAAAGTTATAAGTCATTCTTGAACAAGGGTTGTTGGGAGGAATACAAGTGTGTATACCCTCTTAGATTTTACCCTAAGTTGGTTGGCATACCCTAGGGAGTAAGAGTATTTACACCCCTAGGGTTGTTGTTGATCTAGCTTGTGCTTTAAAGACCCCATTCCCCCAATTTTAAAGACACTAATCTGAATATTTTGCATTGGAGAAATAAAATAGTGCATTGGGAAACGTGAATTTTCATCATTTCAACTTTCTGCAATTTGGGTTTTGTTCCTTGTGCCTAGCGCATCTCTTGGCCACTAGGGCATCCCCTCTAAGGGGTATTGTGTTTCCCTCGACGTTTCCATTTTTTGAGGGCTTGTTTCATACCGTCTCGGTTTCGGAAACTTAGAAACGTTTCCCCGTTTCGTGAAACTTAGCTTTTTTCCCATACTCTTTTTGCAACAAGGCCACCTCCGAGTTGAGGCTATGAGTCCACAAGAACGAATTTGCCTATAGATGGCTCTAATCCTCTCACACAACCCAATTTTCCCCAGAATTCAGAAGTTGTAAACTCTCACAGCAATTCCAATCCACGTGCTCTATTTCCCCTTCAACCTGCACAACCAAAGGAATGGGATCCCCTTCTCTGCCACGCAATCCCTCAGGCTAGCCCACTTCCCTCCAGGGCTCCAACACAAGTCTTCCAAGAAATCTCTCTATTGAAGACTCCAGGAATTCTCAATTGTAATGGAGTTTTCTCAATGGCAATAATTCCTCATGCACATGGCATAATTCTCACATAGTATTCATAACAACCATACTCCTGCTATTACAAGTCATAGTGGAGCATAAGCTCTCCCCGCAACCTCTCAAAAGAATGAAAGGCAAAAATCTCCCACAACAACCAAAAGTCAAGGATTATATTTGCATGCTCCCAACTTGCCATGTGTCTTCCTAAGAAGCCCACGTACTTCACTTGGCAACTTCATCCCAAGATTGATATAACTTAGAATAATATAAGACAAGGACTTAAGTTTAGGATTAAATTAACATTATTTTACTTTGGCCCTCCTTTTGAGCCCCCCTAAGCCCCCTTTCATCCTCTCTTGTGGAATCATAGCCCCCCATGTTTTGTCCTTCTTTGTCTGCAATCGATGATGTATTTTTTATTATTAACCTTCAATGTACAATGTTTACATATTACATCATCGTTCAACCATTGACCTTTCATCATATACACAATTATACATTGCTAATCTAGGGATCAAAACTGGGGTGTTACAAAAAGAAAGGTAAACAAGGATTATGATGGGTGATTGTGGTAACACAAGGAGTGAATGATCGGTTGTGAGGTTTGGTTCGGCTTGCAACATTCTTCACAGTTAATATTGTCACGCATTCACTGTTGGAACAAAAGCATTTAACCCAAGAATATGCACAATATGCTTGTTATTTTCCGAGGATACCTATTTCAACTCAACCAACTCGTGGCTCCTCATGGTCTAAGAGACCAAATCTTCCCAAGAGTCCAACCTCGTTCAACTCTTGGCACATCAATTGCACAACAACAATGCCAACAAAATGAATTTCTAGCAAAGTCAATTGTTGAGAAATGACAACATCTTGTCAAGCAGACGCAGACCCAAAATGAGTTTCAGACCGAGATGATGCAAGACGTAATGTGCATGTTCCTACAAATACCCTCAGCTAATCTCATTGTCCAAGAATCTTTCCAATTGGACGTGTAGGTCTCAGTGCCTAAATTTGGCGAATCTTTCAATGGGGATATGTCAGATTTTTTACTCTGCAATCTTGAAGCCTATTTCAAAACCCAATCGAATCTGACCATAACTCAAAATATTATGGTGGCTGAAGTACATATGGAGGAGCAGGCCCTCAACTTGTGGCACATGCACCCTCAGACATTGGCTTCCACAAATCAACATCCTATCAGCAAATCAGATGACTTCAAAACTATTATTAGATGGGGTGACTTTAAAACTATCATTAAAAAGCAGTTTTACCCACTTGGTTCAAAGGTGCTATGCTAGTTTGATGGCTCTAGCTCAGATGTTCGAGGCAGAGTGTCCAGCAGTGCATTTAGGTATTTAACAAGCTCTCCAGCATGCCTTGCCATCCTCTCTTATGTTTAGCACCAAGACTTTATTGTATTTGAACCTTATTTTATATCTTATTTTATCTAGCTATTTGGCTTTTTAGCTAGACACTTAGTTCTTTATCTTTTAAGCTTTCAATTTTGATCTAAGAGTTGCTACCATGCTCCCACTTTGTACCTACATTGGATGTGCTTTTTCAATTCCTTCTATCTTTTTTTTTATCCTTAGAAATAAATCCCCAAAAAACTCCCAAGCACTTCCCCTTATTCGGATGATACATAGTCTAAAGCAGGCAGCATAGACATAGTGCACCTAACCCTATGGGAATCAAACCAGGGACCTGCACAACACGCCAGATTACTGATAACGTCCTGGCATCGGTGATACCAAGCGATTGAGCTAACCCTCGGGCTATCTTCACCCTACTTTTGCCACCATTGGTTGAACGTTAATAAAATTATCTCATCTTATTTCCATCAAAAACTTAAGGTACAAAGATACCCCAGTTCATTTCAGATTACTTGCATTAAGGTCACAACACACATCTCAAGTTCACGCAAATGGCAGCCTTAATAAATATTGGAACTCGAGATATGCAATATCGGGGTGCATATAATACCCAATTAGATGGGTGTGGGCTAGTTTAACGAGCACTTTGAAATACAATTCTTACTCAATTATTCTTAGTTTTAGTGGGTTTGGGTGATCAATGTAAATGCAAGGTCAACTCAGTTCAAAATGAAAAGCTTTCTAGGTGAAGATCCCGTGATCAAATACCCTGTGACGATGACTTGAATGAGAAGAGCATGCCTGTATGTACATACCTGAGTGGCGATGAGTGCGACTGCTTCAGTGTAATTCAGGCGCAGTCCTCGAGCCAAGCGTTTCTGTGCAAGGTGGCCTGCCCCATGTAGTGCAAGCTTCTCCACCTCTCGTGGCAACAACTTCATTTTCACCTGGCTTCAGCTTACGATTAAAAAACCCCAATAGAGCTTCAGATAGAGTGGGTAGTTCCTCTGTATCTGTATTCTTCAAACCTTGCAACTATGAATGAATAAAGGAGGGCCTTGACTCGAACTGGAACCTCGTGATTCGTAAATGAGAAATTATTTGATTCCAGATCAAGTGCACTGACATTTTCGGATATGAGTGCGCCATTGACGTCTTCACAGCACGTGGAGCATACGAGATTCATCGGTAGTACTATAAAATTCATATATTATAGGTTCAACCCTGGACGTTGCCCACTCCGACCAGATAAAAATTTCCATTCAAAAAGGTTTTTGTATTTGGCTTATGTGGGAAGTTGACAATTCAATATTAACTTTCAAGTGGAATCTTGCTTTAAGGTAGTTAAACTTATTATACTTTGGTTTGGTCAGTGAGTAGTGATGATTATTATCATTCAATGGTAATTTGAAGCATCGGTTTATTTATTATGGTTATTTAAGAAAATTATATTATTTTAAATAATTTGGGTGGCATAAAATTATTATTTTTTATGGTCTGTGCTTTTTTTGAGATTTGAATTTATGATTTTTTTAAAGGGAAGACACGTTCTTAATCATTAAGTTTATTTAAGCTAGACTTACCAACAACATTATATTGTATGTACATCTTTCTCTAGCAAAAAGTCATGTACATATTTTGCAATAAGCTCATTATCTCTTCCACTGAAGAAAAACATTTCATTTTAGAGTGTGAAGCTTTCAAAGACAGAAGGGACACTTATGTGAGTATTTTAACAGCTAACTCTTGGAATAATTTATTCAACGAGGGGATTGTGGAGAAAGTGGGAAAGCTCGTCATCAAGCTGAACAAGAAAATGACTAAATACCGAAATCATTGTATGAAGCGATCTATCCCATAGGCTATTGTTAACCTCATGAACATTAAAATTTCTTCTTTTTCTAATAAATATAAATTATTTATTGTGAAAAATGATTTTCTTCAAAATTAGATTTAGTTTTTTAAAAAACGAGGAATTTATCGCCAACCTCGTCTCTTATATAAATCTATTGCAAATGTTTGAGTACTAACAAATTTATCAAAATAATCATTGAAAATTATAAACATCAAAAGGTTTTGTGAACGATCGAAAATATATGAAAGGCTTCAATGCCCATCATTGAGAATTTAATCCCTTTTTAAAAAAAATCTTATAAAACACTTCATATAATTTTATAGTGTTTTAAAAAAACTTATAAAACACTTAAAATAATGTTAAAATGTTATAGTGTTTTAAAAAAATATATAAAACACTTAAAATAATGTTATAAAAGTTTTTGGACCTGATTAGGGTTCTTATATGAAGGATTTTGTAAGGTTGAGTTTTGATTTACTTACAGGGTATTGTTGGATTTACGTTACAATAGTTTAAGAATCAGGTTGATTTTCGAAAAGGATGGGAATTTAACATAAGTGAATTATTATTCTGGGTATGACTTTTAGAAGCTTGTGGAACTTTATTGGAGTTATAGGAGAAAGAGTTAGATAAGGCTAGAAAATAAGTCGATAAGAAAGTGATCCAAATGGCCCTCTAGCATCGTCTCAAATTATCCTAATAATGGCAATTTTGGGAACATGATTTTCCAAAGCCTTTTTTGGGACCTTCCCATGCATTTTTCGAAACAATTACGCAAAATGATTGGCAACTCAATCTCCAAGGAGCTAAGTAAGACCCAAAATAGAGTACCGAGTCAAAAGTTATGGCCCTAGCAAGGCTTCCTTTTTTCAAGACAATTGAAATTCATCTAGCTTGGTGTTCCCACATAGTCATAATCAATTAATCATGCTAGCGAGGTTAGGGTTCTTACTTCATATGTTTTTTGGCATCATTATAAAATGTAGTTTTGGCCTCTTGTTATGGGATTTTTGTGAATGAGCATAGATGTCACGTCTCTTCTTATAGATAATCTAACCACCATTATAGTTTATTTGCATTACTATGTACATCATAGTGTTTTTCTCCATTTGATTCATTAATAGAATTGTGTTTTCACTATAATACTCCCCTTTTACTAATGCATTGTGTTATCTCTACAGTATCATGTTCTTTCATTTTGTTCTTAATCCAATCTGGATCAATGGTATCACAACAATATGCTCTATATTGTTTTTATGTGCATGTCCCTAACGAGAATAGGATACAAGGAGTTGAACCATGAACTAACTAAATCTAGTGAAGACTTCCCTTGCGAACCTAAGCAACCTCCCATGGTGAATGAAGTAAAGAAAGATGACAAAGTAGGAGATCTTATCAAGTTGTTGTTCCAAGAATCCTTTAAGCAACAAAGGAATAAGATGATGGTCTATTTTGTCCAGATCCTTCAACAAATCCAAATAATGATGAAGGCACCTTCTACGAGTAGTCATTTTAGAGGAACAATGCCCTTTGATGTACAAGTTAATTTTGACATCCCTCTATTTGAAGGCAATGCATATGCAAAAACTTTGGAGAGATTGTTAAATCTACTAGAGGATTGTTTCTTTATTCACAACTTTTTCAACACTAAGAAGATCGCTTTTGCATTTTGAAGTTCATTCCACATGTCTAACATTAGTGGGATACTAATTGTGTGCAACATACCAGATATTATATATTGTATGTGACAAAATCCACCTAGGCAGGATTTCTTAACACCCTCAAGAAGGAGTATTTACATGTTGGAAACTATCGATACCATTACACAAGATGGAAAATCTTATCGTAATATAAAGACTGTATTTTCTTGAAGTACATCAATGACTTCCATATCCTACATATAAAACTAGGTATTCAAGACCCTGAGCACTACTCAGTTCTAAATTAATGTAACAATCTACATAAATACAACCAACAAAAATGGAATTTATGGACATCTATTCATTAGGAGTTGCTTATCATTATGTCCTCAAGATTGACCACAAATTTTTGTGGAAGGTAAGAAAGGATTTGGGACCAGAAATTAACTGCAACATAAGAAGGCCAAAGGTTTCCCTAACTTTCATAACAAGAGATAGTATAAAGATAACTAGCCTCAAGACAACCAATTAAAGTTGCATGTAAAGAAAAAAAAGGGGGGCAATTCAAAGGACACAAGAAAGTGGTGTGACCACCACAAAATCTTTTGACACAACATTGACAAAAATCACACTAGAGAGTCAATATTGGCCAAATTGAAAGCCTTGGGCTTTAACTTTTCCCCAAAACACCACAAGATTCCATGGATAGGGGAAAACAAATCATTGGCATAGAACCCAATATTACTATATTTGTCATAAAGATCTAACTAAAGGAACCACAATAGACCAAGAAGGTGAGCACCTCTTTAACTCGTGTATTTGGGTGAAGGGGGCATCATTACATTTCATTATTGACAGTGACACCAAAAAGAACATTATCTCAATTGAGTTTGTTAGGAAGATGAAGCTACTAATGGCATCACACCCCAATAATACCCCATAGGTTAGTTGAGTTGGGGATGAGACATTATCACCCTTGAATTTTGTGATGTTCTTTTAGGTCAAACATATGTGTTGAAGTGTCATGTTATTTTACCAATCTAGGCCTCGTGGTGTCATTTTCATCATAGGAGATCAATTGTACAAGATACCAAAGGTATTCCTAATTATCATACTCTCTCTATTTATTACTGTGTGGTGAAATAAGACAATCTCTCATAGTTGGATATGTGTTCTCTTCATGGTATGATTAAATGGAAAAAAGAAAATCACCACAACTACCAAGGCCTCTACATGAATAGAAAGACATGTTCACCTTACCTGCTAGATACCTATGCATTTTTAGGTAAATCATACAATTGATTTGACATCGAGTGTTTCTCTTCCTAACAACCCTGTATATAGATACTCTATTTTAGAGAATGAGGAGATCAAATGGAAAACTCAAGAGCTGATAGAAAAAGATGGCATTTGACCAAGTTCCTCACCTTGTGGAAGCCCTATTGTGCTAGTTTAGAAGAAGGATGGGACATGGTGACTTTATATTGACTACAAAGAAAGCTTGGACAAAATCACATTCAAGAACCAATACACCATACCCCATATTAATGATTTACTTGATCAACTCAAAGACACAAATTAAGTTTTTCAACAAGATTGATATTAAGCCAGACTATCACCAAGTGCCAATAGAGCCAACTAATGTGTGGAGAACAATCATTCAAGTCTAAGGGAGATCTCTTCAAGTGGTTAGTCATGCCCTTTGGCTTGATTAATGCACCAACAACATTCATGAGAATGATGAAGGATATTATGTGGCCATTCACCAATTCTTTTATGGTTGTATACAAAAACGACATCCCCATCTTGAGTAGAACATGGGAAAAGCATTTGAATCACATTCAACAAGTGTTGAGCACCCTAGGGAAACACAAGCTCTATACCAACCTAGAGAAGTACCCATTAAACAAGTAGATAATTCAATATTTGGGGTACATTGTGGATCAACATGGTGTACATGTGGATCTAGCCAGGATCTAAGTCATCCAATATTAGCCAACCCCAAAGACACCAATGGAACCTCACAACTTCTTGGTGATCTAAAATGGATCATAGGAAAATTCGGCACTACAAGATGAGCCCATTTTTTTTTACTTTATTGTTGACATGTATTCTTTGTTCACTTGTTTAGGTCGAAATTTTATCATGATTTTGACCATTTTAGCATATGAAATGTGTGACCTATTTTTTGTAGTAAATTTTGTACGTTATTATACTAGTCCAAATAATGGTCAAAAAATTGGTCATAATATAGGTTGTAATTACCTACTTAGGTCATAAACCTATTTATAGATGAAAAAAAGGCTTTCAAAATGAGAGTATTTCATAAGAAATACTCTACATTTCACTTGAATAAAATGGTGGATTAAAAAAATAAATCAAAGAGGATAATTATCTTGCGACTCCAAAGAGAGGAGAAGAGTAAAAGAGATCACAATAGATATTAATATGTCTACCTAAACAAGGGTTTTAAAAGTTCAAGCTTTTAAGTTCTTTTTTTGCATTCTATATATATTCATATCTCTTTAATTTTTTAGAGAATAGTTAAATCTACCCTCTAATATAGCAACCCGATTTGGATTGATACAAGAGATAAAGGATGGTTTATATTGTGATAGATTTAACTAATATTTTTGGGGATATTAAAGGATAGCTTAGGCATGCCTCAAGATTATAATGATGTGTGGAGAATAGTTGATGTTTTACATCTAGGAGGTACTCAGACAACCAACATTGCATAAAGGATAACTATTTTTTTTCAATTCTTCACATAATCAAAATGGTGAAATTATGGTGCTTGTACATAGAGATATCTCTTCCTAGAAACCCAAGAAAAGATTCAATTGCTTTCATCTTGTATGACTATAGATATTAATTGCATTCATTTATGGATAACAAGAATGACACCACAAACAATGAGGCATATTATCATGCACTCATACAAGGCATGTGTGCAACAAAGATGCACAGGGTCAATGAAATTGTATTGTTTGCAAACTCTAAACTAATTTGTGAACATATATTGGGTGAATCTAAAGTCAAGGCCAAACACCTTATACCATTGCATTTAATGGCAAGGGATATTGCCAAGCATTTCTCTATTTTTCATATAAATCATAATGGCAGAGAAGGATACCATATTGAGTCCAAACAAATGTGTTTTTCTCTAGTGTTTACTTTTTCCATTTCAAGCATTGGTTATTGAATCTTATGACCAAGTTTAATTCCAACTACCTCTTGGTCTCACCTCTCACTTTTTCCAGTTGACCTATTTTATTTGTGTTTATTTCTATATGTCTTGGTACTTTGCCTCTTTATAACTCTGTATTTTTATATGCATTTCAAGGAAAGTTTTCATAGGCTACATGTTTTTTCCTTGTAGCCTTATCTCATGGTGGTTGTATTCATAGACGTTTTTTAGTATAAAATTCATGTAGTCATAGCTATATTTTCATATAATTATGAAGCATTTAATCAAAAATAATAATTATGTATTTCTTATATATTCGATGACTAATTTTCTTTCATTACAATAACTCATTGAACCATGAAAAGTAGACATGAAGTTTATCTAAATCACAAATATTAGCTCAAATGCAAATCCAAAAGTTACATCCTTGAATTAGATCATTATTCACGATCATCATCATATGTGTCATTGGTGCCTAAAGTTATGGTAATATCAGTGTTCATGAACATTCTTTTACCTACAAGTATGTATGAAATAACAAACCATCTTTTCTCCTATAAAACATTTAAGTGAAAGAAAACCTAACTACAGTGAATAGTATTAGCTAAAAGGATTCACTATATTCTATCTCAATAATCACCATCAATAACACTTTTACCTAAATCACATGCACAACTAATTTGTTGGAATGCCACCATAACTCCACGGTCTTGTGTCTTTTGCTTCTCATCAATCTTCTCCACCTAAAAATAATGGTCATATGCATACATTGAAGGGTACAACATATACATTATATAATTTGAAAGAATTGCAAACACATGTAATGTAAATGATGACATGATTACAAATAAAAAATAATATATATATTATGCAACTAGTATATATCATGACAAGATAGTTGTTTTAATAATTAGAACATGGATATAAACATTATTCATCGTACTTTCATGCAATTAATGCAATTATAATTATAATGTATTTGATAAAGGATAAATAGCATGTACACCTTCCCATAGTCACATCCTCTTAGGATGATTAATGCATCTACATGTCTTTTAAGCTATGAGTTGCATGTAGTATTTCATTTCTCTAATATGCATTCTCTTACCCACCTATTAGTGTAATGATTAGGCCAACGTCCATGCAACCCATTTGGTAATGCTTTCTCTTAATTGTTTTTTCTAAACTCTTAATATATTCCTCTCTTTCTTTTATTTCCTTCTCATACGACTCCACCCAATATCTTGTTGCATCTAAATTATATAACATGAATTTATGTATTATTCTATCTCATTGAAATGTATACAAGAACAAATTAAATATTTATAATTAGATGATGTCATGAAGTATCAAGATAAGTCTATTCCATTGATAAAATTTTGGGATGATCATAATTAATTATATTAATTTATTTGTAAGTAGGAAATTTGTACAATCATTTATGATTGTCTATTAAGGTGTGACATTCTCCATTTGTCTCCGACACTTTTCTTTCTCTTTTGTCTTCTTCTATGTCTTTGACATTCCATATGAGTGGTGCATTAATATGAAGTGAGTTTATGTACTCACTTGCAAAGTATAAAGAGTCTAAAACAACATATCCCTTCACCATGCAAACTTTTGGGTCTGCTCGATTGCCTTAAAAAGGCATTTAGTTCCTTCATGCACCTTTTAACAAAAATATCCAATACTCAAAACACTAGATAATTCAATTTCATCACTAAGTGCACTAAAATGTGTACTTGAATATCTTTGAAGCTTGATAGTAGTTCTACCTCCAATGTGAAAACAAGCTCTCCAATCTCTTCTCATCATCGAGGAATAGAATCGATGACAATATCCCTTGAAGTGATCCACATATATCCAAATTAATATGACCAAACATAATGATATCATTTTCAATATTTCTTATTATTTAAATATTTGTAAAATTCAATAAATATTTTGGAATTAGTTCATGATTAATATTGAGCAATATTATCATTGATATTAATATTTTGTAATGCAAGGATAGATTAACTAGTAATAGAGTAAGTGGTTTTTACAATACAAAATTGGATAAGCTTGTCATGGCTATTCGTAGGTCTTTATGGAAGTTTCAATTGTAGCAACCTCATAAAGCTATAGGATAAACATGCTGCATAAAAAAAAAATGATCATCAATTAAAAATGTTGGAATTTGTAGCAATAATTTGGTCATTTGTACATTTATGTGTGTTTGTGTGCCTATATGTTTAATGAAGTTTTTTATAATCATGATGTAGAATAACATATCTTCAATGTCACGGGGCTTTAGACTAGTGACAGGTCCATAAACAATAAAGTCTTTTTGTTAATGAAGAATCATAACCTATTGGAGTCCTTATGGTAGACATATTTTTTTTGACAATATGTACCTCATTTTTATTCAAAAACCATCTTATTGCTTCTAAAGTGTGTTTATCTTTCCTTCTTTGAATATGCTTTGGCCATGCATACTTCTTTGTATCTTACTCCTTCAAGGAATTCCTAATTGTAATATTATTAGCCATTTCTTTAGAGGAAACATGTCATACAAATGTTTTATATTTACCCCTTCCAATAGGGCAAATCATAGAATCTAGATACAATATCCATTCCCTTAGGACTTTCTCATGGCATGAAACATCCATTATACAAATTTAACCAATTTGTTTGTGTCTTACTTATAGGAGGTGGTGGAAGATTGTCCTTGCCATTTACAAACTCTATCTTTATCAATTAATGAAAATTATAATTAAAGGAAGAAACTTCACATGTCCTTTGTAGGCCATCTTGTTCAAATCTTTTTAATGCCTCGCCTACAATTGGTCACCACAATCTGGGTGTTGGAAGTGCACGCGGTTTATAAGACCCTAGGTTTGATTTATCTATGACCAACAAAACCCACTAGACATCAACCCTTTCGGCATCACCCGCTTGTGCAAATGAAGTCTCACCCAAGGTATCTATAGGGACTGCGAGAACTAGGCTTCTGCAGTAGTAAGGGAATGGGAAGCAATCATTCGATTCATTCTTTCTTATTATTTATGTGTGCGTAACTATGTTCTTATTCAATATCAACTACTTAGTGATTCAAATTCATATTATCCATATAATTCAGGTTAATTCATAAACTCATTGCTTTACCAGTTATGAATAGTGCAACATGATTAAACATAAAATAAATCTAATCTATCATGCAGCCATGCAGAATTCATAAACAATCACATCATAAACAAACAACACAACATTTAACGTGGTTCACCCAACTTTGGGCTACGTCCACAACGACTGGCTTCTTTATTTTGCTTTCGTTCAATGCTTCAGGCTTGCGCACTGTGCTTACATAGATGTATTATGGACACCTTCTTCTTCTCCTAGCCTTGCTGCTATGCAGTGCAAGCCTCTCTCTCTCTGCATCATCCCTTACATTCAGACACAAATTCCTCTTTGTTACAGACTAAAACCAGACAATAACAGGAACTGAACAAACCTCAACAGATCATAGCCTGACATAACCCTCAAAACATTTCATAGACCGGAACCCCTAATCTCCCAATCCGTTACATATTTATACATGAAATATAGGGCTTAAAACCCTACTTGGTTCATCCCAAAAAACCCATTACATTGCATGGGGAATTCAGTTAACTAGTTGTTCGACTGCTTTCTTCTGCTTTTCCATCTGCATGTTGCTTTTGCGCATCCTTCCATCTTTAGAAAGTTGAGCTTTCATATTTCCTTTTCATCCACTTTCTTCTCCTACTTTTATTTTGCTTTATTCTTCTCTTTGCTTTTATTCTGCTTTATTCTTCTTACTACGCGCTATCCTTCTCGATGCATCTCAGTTGTGCACTTCCTTGTCCTTCTTCTTCTCCTCTGCGCACTTCTTCTATACTTAGGATTTTTCTCAAAAATATATTCCAAAACTGCCTTTCGAACAGCCCCCCAACACTCACCTATGGCTCATCCCGAGCCACTCAGGCTTGTTTCCTGCTCTTCCATGCCGCAATTTTTTTTGGGAGGGTGCCTTTGCTACCTCCACTTCTTTGATTATCTCTTCCTCTGTTTGTGTTATCTCCTTGGCCCCCTGCACAATCAAACCTGTGAGTTTTTCCTCTGCTTCATACGTTGTATGTTTGACCTTTCCCTGCACAGTTTCCAGCTCCCCTATTATTCACATTGTTTCTTCCTGCAATGGTCCCAATCGTTGTTGAAGGATATTTTGTTGATCCCTCATCTTCTCAACTTCTACATATGCCTACCTCTGAGATAAAATGGTTTTCATACGCTCCACTGGTATAAGTGTAGCAACCCTTTTTGTTGCTTGGTGTGCATGTTCTTGTGCTTCTCTTAACTTGGCCTCTATGGCCTTCATCTCGGGGTCTTCTATTAATTATGTCCACACATGTGTGCTCTCCTCACAGATTTTTGTGCATTCGCCTTCTATCCTCTTCATGTTGGAAACTGTTGTTGTTGCCATTCTTTCTCTGCCTTTGTGCACTTCCGGTGGCGTTCTTGGCATGCTCCACAATTGTAAGTCTTGAATCTGCTTTATGAAGTGCTTAATGACTTCCCTAATCTTTAAAACTTGTTCCTCCATGGTAGCTTCGACTACTATGGGAACTTCTGGAATTACCTTGTATAGTTTATGGACTGTTGCTTGGGTTTTCTGTGCTATGGCTTCAACTTTGTCCTTCTCCTTAATGGATTTTCTAACCCTTTCCTCAGCTTCGGTTTTATCCTTCAGTACCTCCTCGACCCAACCTTCAACCTCTTTCTTCTATTGTAGCGCAACGTCATATTGTTGCTACAAATGAACATGTTCATCCATTACTCTCATGAGCTCCTAATGTGCTTGTTCTCCTCTGTTATGAATTTATTGTAATAGGTCAACATGTATATATTGTAGTCTTTGCATGGGAAACCTCGATACAACCAAGTTTAGATGTCCTAGTTTATTTACCTGTTGCTGAAATTTGACCATTGGAATTTCCAGTGCATCTGTTTCTAGTTGTAGTATCATATGCCAAAATGCTCACTGGGTCACGACCGACTATGCACTTTCAACTTCCTTTCCTAGAATTGTGGATTGTCCTTCCTCAACCCTACGATCCTTTGTGATGCTCGTTGTTTCCAACATCTACTTGATTACTACCAGCTGACCTTGCACTTTCTTTTGTTTCTCTTCTTGCTTCCTTGTTGTTTCCTCCCATATTTCTTCTGTGGAATACCGTACCTGGTATCCTATTTTGTCCATATCATAACTAGTTAATGTATAGATCAGGGTCTCTGTGCGCCTTAGTTTTCTTGTGCGCCCCTCCTACTTGTTCTTTCCCCTTATCCTTCCTTTTTATTCCTATCTCGGGGATTGTTGATGGCCCATGCATATCACCTGTGCCATTCGTCTGATCCTTTCCTTGCTCGTCATCTTGTTCCTCGTCATTTTCATCTTGTTCTTCTTCCTCGTCTGATTGTCCTATCTTTTGCTGGACTCTTCCAGCCTTCTTCCCAGTCATTGACTATCAAGCTCACGTCCTTTGTTGTCAACCATTAGTGCATTGGATCCTTCTTGGCCTACACATACATATGGTGTATGCCGACTCTAAACCGTGCGATATCCTTGTATGTCGCTACCGTTTCTGTTGATATGTGCGGTGTGCGCGCAACTAAATAGGTGATATTTTCCAAGTATACAAAAAATGTGCCATTACTGTCATTTTATCTACCCTTGATTGTTGTGTGACATAAATTGGCATACCTCACAACTAAGTTGTTGCTACCTGATGTGCGCATGCACTAGTAATACACAGGTTATTGCCACCCGACCAACACAATCAAGATTAACAACCATGCGTAATGGAATTTTGTGCCTTTTTCCCATGCCTTAGTGCAATCCTGTAAGAATTGGTTCACCAGGAAGGTGGCCCAGTTCATTTGAACCCCTTCCACACACTTCTCTGCAGCTGCAATGACTATAGATGGTACTTCATCATTGCGACATTTTCACAACAACTTGCAGGCCAGTACCTACTGTTGAGGAAAATATATGAAATGATCTTATTCAAGCATTTTCAATTTTTCCTTGGCTAAAGAAAAATAGACGGGAATGTCGCCCTATGTTTATAGCCATCAAAATTAATATCCTAACTCACAAGTATTGATTACAAGTGCTTAGGCTAGTCTTTTGTAAATAAAAGCTTGTTGGAAAACTCATTATTTATATGATTTTCTGAATATAACAGTTGCTGAAATAAATGTAGAGACAGAAGCAAAGACACCAAGATGATAATCAAGACAGATGAGACATAAATCAATCCTTTATTTCATTCCAATTCACCAAAGGTCACTCTCTTTACAAAATTTTGTGAAGAATTTTTGGACCAAAGTCGAACTTAGACATCCTCGATGGAACATACAAAAGGACCTCTGACAGAAAATAAAAAAACTGAACTCTAAAAGCTGGATCAGCTTGCCACAGATTGTTTCCCACTCGACTCTTCCCAAGATGATTGAGTAATTTCTTACTAGCATATCAATTACCTGAATGGTAACAGTTGTCCTTATTTCAGGGTGTGCGAACAAAACTAAGGTCACATCTTTAATCTCACCTATGGTTGTTTGTTGTATATTATTATAGGAGAGCATGCTCCTGACGTTTTTGTTTGTACAAGATAAGCCTAGCTCTTCCATAATAATCTTCGACATCACACTTGGGCCCGAACCGCCATCAATGAGGCAACAATGGGAAATCTTATCCATGATCTTTACAGAAATATAAAAAGGGGAATTTTTTACAGGGTACCTAAAGTTATGCACACCTACCTTATTTACAGATGAGTCCTCTTCGTTCACCTCTTTAGAGAGGTTGGCTACAACATAATCTTTTCCTTCCATGAATTGTTTATGATGCCTCCGTTGCTCAGGGATGACAACCATGTCCAGAAGGTTTGCATGTGCTTTCATGTTGGCCAATTGATTCAAGATATTGTACTTGGAAGAGGGGAGAAGGGAAGTTATTCCTTGACTGTCAGGAACCTTAGGAACCTGAACAGTAGCAACGGGTGAGGGTGAGCTCGGGCTAGAAGAATTGCGGGGAGGATCAAATTTGCCCTTGGGAGCATAGGCTTTGTTCCTAGTATTGATGATCATGACATCTTCTGGCTCTGCAAAATCTAGGAAAACGATAGTAGTTTCTGATCTTTTAACAAATATCTTATCTCTGACACTCTTCCTTACTTCACATGTGGTTTCCTCGCAAAAGTTACACCAACTTCGAGGAAACATAACTTTAGGCTAAAAATTGTTTTCAATTGGTTTTATAAAGGGAGGTGTAGAAGAGGATGAAGCCCCAGGGGTGAGAGGTGAGACAATCCCTTTTCTCTCATACGCTATCATACAATTGTTCATATATTGTACTAGTTGTAAGAGAGCGGACATGTCTGTCTGCTTAACCGATTCTACCTGAGGAAGACATGTTATTTCAAACTGTTCTTCATACTCTAAACAATTATGTATAGGGGAACCAAGATTATCAATGGCTTTTTCCTCAAGCCTATGACGATAGGGGGAAGGTAATGCATTTTAGTAATGCATGAAAGTGGCTTGGTTCTAAGGTCGAATGAGTTCAGGGATCTGATTGCATAACTTAGTGAAACACAAGTTGAAGGACTTGATGGTCTCACCATCCTTATAGGCGATGTTATTGTATTCCTGTAACTTCTCGGCTGGGCTTTTAGATTGCCCATAAGTGGATCTGAACCAATAGATTAACTCCTACCAAGTAGACATACTCTTAGGAGGAAGGTCAAAGAATTCGACCGCAACCTTTCCTTCCAAGGAATTGACGAATAAGTGCATGGAAGTATCATTGGTATTGGCTCATATGTTGTAACAAGCATTAGAAAATGCCACCAAGTGTTCATTTGTAGTGACAATGTTATTTCCTGAAAACCTAGGAAGATGTTCTTTGAATTTAGGAAGTGGACGAGTAGCAGTGCTAGGTTAAGAGGAGAGAACACATGCCACAATGTGGTTGTGGCGTCTTCTTCAAACTGGAAAATCCCATATTTTTTTATGACTTTGGTGGGATTTGTGGTAGATTAGACAGAGATATGGTGGCTATATAAGCTACCAATCACTGACGAAGATGAAGACTGAGAAGAGGAAGCACTTCCAGAGCCACCACTAGATGCCATCTTGTGGATGGTAGGTGAAGGATAAAAAGACGAACTTGAAGAATCATACAAAGTTCTCCTTAGAGCCTATTCTTCTTCTAGAGACACAAGAGTCCAAGGACATGAAAGAAAGGCCAAAACTGAAGGAACAAGAAGGTTACTGTTGATTTCTAGGTTGTCTACGTCTAGCTTCCCAATGTTCTTGGGCACTAATATCTCGCTCAATTGCTACCCATTAATGATTAAGCTCAACATGAGTATTGGTAGTGTCTAAAATGGTGTTAAACAAGTTCAAAGAAATGTTGGTCTGATCTTGAAGACCAGGCTCAATATTGAGCTGCCTTGCAACAGATACAGTCATTAAGAAATAAAACAGTCAAAGAATCGATATCAGAAACATAGATGTATTAGATGATAATCAACTATAAAAATTAACCAAAGAGATATTGAAGATCTCCCCAGTATGGTCGCCAAATAAATGTTGAGGAAAATATATGAAATGATCTTACTCAAGCATTTTCAGATTCTACTTAGCTAAAGAAAAATACACGGGAATGTCACCCTATGTTTATAGCCATCAAAATTAATATCCTAACTCTCAAGTATTGATTACAAGTGCTTAGGCTAGTCTTTTGTAAATAAAAGTTTGCTGGAAAATTCATTATTTATATGATTTTCTGAATACAACAGTTGCTGAAATAAATGTAGAGATAGAAGCAAAGAAATCAAGATGATAATCAAGACATATGAGACATAAATCAATCCTTTATTCCATTCCAATTCACCAAATAGTCACTCTCTTTACAAAATTTCGTGAAGAAGTTTTGGACCAAAGTCAAACTTAGACATCCCTGATGGAACATACAAAAGGACCTCTGACAGAAAATCAAAAAACTGAACTCTAAAAGATGGATCAGCTTGCCATAGATTGTTGCCCACTCGACTCTACAAAATAGCCTTTGTTAGTCATGAAAACTAATTCACAAACATACAATTCTACATAGACTATCAAAGATAGATCAACACCTCTGAAAAACAAGTGTCTGAATGATGTAATTCAACCTTGAATCTTGTTGTCTACAATAAGACCCTGCTATCATAAAAAAGAATTAGGCTTGTGATAAATTTAAGGAATGAATGAAAACTAAACTATCTCAACATAAACTCAAAGAGCAAACCTTAGTATGCTTCTCCTTCTATGCTCTTGTTCCCCCTTCCTTTTTCCTTTTAAGCAAATTATAATCGGTTGAAGTAGTTGAACTACCTCATTAGTTAAGTTAACTAAAAATTCAACCAACTTTTCAATTAAGGGGAAAAGTAATAAATCATAATAAGGGTTTTAAATAAATAATAACTAGTAGGCGGGGCCCCTTGTGACTCCCCTTTTTCTCTTAACAATCATAACATAACTAGTTAATTAAACAAAAACATCACTCCTTGTGACTCCCATCATTACGTTCATATTTGACAACTTAGCTAACGATTTTTGAAATTATTTCCAAAATATATCACCCATATATCCAAAACAATCATGTTGTCCAAAATTTCCGAAGTCCACTGTCATCAACAATAAATAAAATAAAACTTAAAATCCATATTTTCCAGTCTGTGAGGCAACCTTTCCCTTGTTGCTGCTATCACCTTTTAATCTCTCTGAATTTTCCTTAGGCCGTGTGGAGCCTTTAGGCTTAATCTCATTGATTACGGGAGAGAAATCATCCCTCAAATGCGTGCAGGAGGACACAGATTTATCGAAATCATTTGAAGGTGAGGAAGGGGCAGTAGTGGCTTTCTCTTTGTCATGGGCATGGTGGGCCTCGATGTTCAGCCTTTTGCTTGAAGAGCTCATTCCTATATGCATAATTGATTAGCAAATAATCCCTTTAACAACCATACATGACAACTCTTTTAAAATATGAAATAAATTTTGGCTCAACAACATATCAGACACATGCAATCCAATCCATACAAATTGTTTAACCGTTGTCAATGAGAAGGGGGTGAACAAAGGTTCTGGGATATGCGAGGGGCTTGTATTGAGTGGAAAAATGTTAAAATGAGGGGAAAGAGAATCATGGTTACTACTCACAGACAACACACAATCAACTGTAAAGTAAACTAAGGGACATATCATTGTGATCCAACCTAGAAACTGTGATTTCAAATTGTTTCAATACATAATTCTCTTAACTGTAATTAAATTTTAAGAACAGGGAGTGAAAAATGAATGTGGGAAGGCGAGGGGATTGTAATTAGCGAAAAGTGAAATAATGGTAGGGAAAGAAAACATATATTGTTCATAAAATTAATTAAGTAATCCATAAAACATTCTATATCGAGCGTAAAAGATCCAACATCAACCAAATAGTCACTGTGATCAACTTAACAACTACTGTGTATAATTCAATCATTTATGTGCATTAACTTGCTCACTGTTTGCAATTAAATCATTAACACAGTGTCGTCAAAACAAGACAAAATGCCTTCCACAACAATCTGTAGAAGAGTTATATTTCTTCTCATTTGTCCACCTGATGTTTTAAAACGATTCCCAAATGACCACACAGTCACTTATTTCCACTTTGTTCAGCATCAAAACATCAACCACTGTCCATGAATTATTTCCTTAATAAAACACAGATACAAAAGCATGCCCGGTTTCATCCCTCAATTTCATTTAATAATTAAATTGTAATGAGATCATACTGTTATAAAACCTGTGACTATCTATGCTACGATGCAAGATATTCATCAACATACATAGTGGACAGTCAAACACAATCATCAATATTTTAATTTGCAAAAATTCTTGCCTTGCCATCTAGACACATAGTAGCAGCAATCACCATTTCAACTCAACGATGTTGTGCTATTAATCCAATACAAGGAGTCAACAACAGTATGTCCAATCCCATTTCTCAAATCAACCACAATGCAAAAAACCATATTGTTTAAAAACCCGTGACCATCTCTGATGGTGAAATCAAATAATATCCAAAGCATATACAGTGGATAGCCATGCCACAACTATCACGATTGCAATAATCCTATTTGGAAATTTAAAACACGCAGTCACAACAACCATCAACTCAACCTGACATTCTATAGGAAACCCATACATACCAATGCATCATGCACGAAGCATCGATGTGACTTAATCTATTATAAACTAATGTTGGGTTAACCATTCAATAATTACAATGTAAGAGACAACGACCGTGTATTCAATCCCATTTCTCCAATAAACCAATTAACCATGCTGAGCTTGTCAATTCGATCATTATAATAATCAATGCAATGACTAAATAACTATAACCAACACCATTGTTGACATAATAAATAGAGATGAGCCAACAATCGCACATTGTCGATGATACACCACCACTCATAACCATCAATAGTATACCCAACAGGACATAACGGTTCCCTTTATAAAAACCGGGCTTTGAGAAATCAAGGGTTCTCTCCGTGGACCAACATAGGGAGACTGGAGTCGACCCCCAACACCGGGTGAGAAACCCCAAGATCATACGATGGACACACATAACATACTACCAATAACTTCACAAATAGGGTGAGATAGGAGAGACCGTGAATAGAGGAGCAAGGCTTCATTTTGGTCCTATAATAACATCGAGAACACGTAGGGTATAACCCTCATGGTTTTCCCAATCAACCCATTAACAAAGCCGAGAAATAGTAATCAACCTTAAGAAATACCCTAGGTATAATAGCCATCATAACCCATTGCACAACCATCAGTAGCACGAACGAACTCATACCTGGGTGAAGCAATACGTAGTGACACAAGGTGGTTCAAACCCAACAACCCCATAAACAACAAAATGACTGGGTATGGTGACAAGAAAAGTGTGGAGACAACCAACCAATCTGGACCAAATGAAACCCTCCAACTAAAACCAGTAAGGATGACAGAGAGTCTTCATGGCTCCTAATGCTCAGAATAATCAATAAAAACTGTGACTTCAACCATCATTTTTATTTGCCATGAAAACCACACAAACAATCTATTCCAGGAAAAAAGTCACAAATTTACATAGTTGCGAGTCTTAAGAAAGCACATACCCATACATCACCAAGCCAATATCTATTTCATAACCAGAGCAGGTTCATGGATGGTGAAAAGACATACCTGTAACCACGAAAACCTTAAAAATGTAAGCTTGGCCAAGCATTTCTTCCTCTGCTTGAATATCAGAGCTTAACCACAACAAACACAATTGAACAATAGCTAAGCCAAGGTGACAACCAGTGGGAGGGGTATGGAGTGACATGCAGTAAATGCACGTCGCCTCTATCCTCCAGTCATTCCATTCCTTAGTGCACGCCAGCCCACTATTCCATTAATTCATTCAATTAAACCATGCCTTGAAACCAACATCCACTTTTTGCCAAAAGCGCCACCCTATGTCACATTAACCACTGCCAACCATACTATAACGCATATCACATGTGTTTCCATATAACTCAATAAATTGTATAGCCACTAACCCCGTTAGCTAGGACTAACAACCATCCTTTTAATTCCAATGCATATAGTGTAGCATATTAGTATAGTCTAGTTTCTTCCTTTTGCATTTTTGTTTATATTACTTTATTTCCTTTCAATTGCTCTTTATTTATTGTTACTAACCTGTATCTTTTGCAAGTGTCACAAGTAATAAATCAAGGACTAAAAAGAAAAGGTAACAACGGATATCACAAGCCATTATGACATGACATTAGAGCCTAGAGCATCAGAGACCACACATAACATCCCTTATCCATCATCCATTTGTCACAATTAGAACCAACATTTCACCATCAATCATGTAGAGCCCTATAAAAAGCGTCAAACAACAATAGAAATATCAAATAAGAACCTGATCCTCCAATCTACAAGGGGGTCCCACCTACTAGTATTATATATGTCATTAGCTTATACTTAATAGGCTTAAGCAATACTTTGCGAGCGAAATCCTTGTTGCAATTTTAATCGTCAACAAATTGGTGACTCCACAGGGAAAATTGTTTTCAACAGATTTAGAACTCATAACTAATGGTTTCGCAGACCAAGAACAATAGATCAAGAAGATATAGCGAGAATGATCATGCAACAGGGGGAATGAGCTGATTTAATGGAAATATGACAGGGAATTTGGGAATAACTCATGAAAAATGTTAAGTATGAGGGGGTTTATCCCTATATGCATGATCATTCAACTAGATTTCACTCTTTACTTCAAGGAGAGAAATTAATGGACTTGCTCTTTATTTCTCAAATGGATGAATAAGTGGAAAGCAGAAGCGGGAGATAACCAATGTCTTTATAAGACAACAGTGAGAGAACATAACAAATTCAAGTGTGTTTTTAGGGGAAACATCGTAACAACTGTGTAAGCTTGATTTTTATTGACCAACAATTTCTTGCAAGAGTGACACTGTGGCAGAACTGATATAACATCTTATTTTTGACCAAATCAACTAAAATATGGTAAGCAACAAAATCATGACAGAAATAAAATTGCAAAACTAAAACAACAACAATAAAATGACAGAAATGAAAAAGCAGCAAGAAATGTTTAAAAACAAAAAGCATAAGTCAAACTATCGTAAAGCAGAAAAGAAAATAGTGAAAAAACAAAAGCAGAGCTAGACTATTAGTATACAGAAAAACCAAATAGCGTTAGAACTTTTCATGTTGGTCCCACGTAATGTTTCAAGTGAGAACCGTTAATGATGTAGGAAAACAATTGATCTTGTAAATCCTTTAGAATGTAAGAGTTAGTATCCAGGACAAAAGCAATTTTGAAAGGACCCGGAAATAACTCTTGGAACTCTGAGGTAATTATCAGCCCTTTAACGTATACAATTAGATCATCAAAATAGATATGGATACTGATCAATTCATCAAGATTTGTTTGTATAAGTCTTTTAAAAGCGATACTTGCATCGGGTAAGCTAGAAAAAATGTGTTTATAAGTCATGGTACCCCAATTAGTGATAAGAGTGGTTTTGTGAGCATCTGCCCCTTTTTCCTTGATTTTACTGCAACCCCAAAAAATGTCAAGTAAGGGCCTCATCTGTGACCTTACAACCTGCTGCAGAATCATTTCCATATTAAGAGGAGGAAAAGGATTTCTCATAATAGCCTGTCTAAAAGTGCGAAAATTAATGCTGATTCTAATATGATCAGTGGTCTTTGAAACAGGTACCCAGTTGGAAACCCATTCAGGGTAGACTGGAAAAATGATCCCAGCCCTTCAGAAATTTTCCAACTCCCTTTGAAAAGTTGCTTTAAATGCAGAGTTAATAGGTCTTAGTTTTTGACTAACTGATTTCATGCCTTCCTTGATGGGAATAACATGTTGAATAAGACCAGGATCAAAACCACAAAGATCCTCATAAGGCCAAGCAAAAACATCTTGAAATCTACCAAGTAGATTGGCCAACTTCATTTCTTCTTTATCAGAACATTGGACACTTATTTTAACATTCTTTGAAGATTCGAGTGCCCCAATGTTCAAGGAGATGGTTTCACCCACGTTTCTTCTTGACTCCTCTTCTTTCTAATTCTCTTTATTGCATGCATCACTCGATGAAAACGAACTCTCTAGAGGAGTCAGGCCCTTAGGAATCTTGTTGTCTTCTATGAATATAATTTCCTTGGGTTTAAGAGGTTCATCTTGAATGAAAGCACAAATGCTCTCATTGTTAGGGAGGGCCTGCCAAGATTCCTTATTGTTAGGGATATGGGGACGTTATAGAGATTTAAAAGCACAATCAGGTCTGTGTGGCAAAAGTTGCCGATGAGGAGAGGCTACAAAAACAACTAACCGATTGACCATTGAGTTTAACTCCCTCTTAAAATGAGTGATGTTGAAAGATAAAAGGTTCAGGATAAGCACCCACTCATTTTGGGTGTATCGTTTCATCAACTTGTTTCTAGGAGAGTAAATTTTACGTACAAGGTTCACAACAAGCTCGTAATCCCCAAAAACTAAAACGTGACCACAACCAAGATTATACGCATTCTGAATGCCTAATAATAAAGCTTTGAATTCAGTGACATTGTTAGTGCAAGCAAACTCCAACTTGTAAGAAAAGTTATGGATTTTTCCTACAGGAGAAATCAAGATCATGCCATCTCCATTACCTTCATTAGAGCATGAACCATCAAAGTGCATGTGCCACATACCATCATCTAAATCAATTTGTTCCAAGGGAATGTTATCCTCCTCAACAAAGATGGAATACACTCCTAGGTCCTCTTCGATATAGTTTACATTAGGCTATGGGACACTTTCTATGTAAGGTGATACCCTTCCCTCTCTAAGGACTATAATGTTTTTACTGTTCCGAGGAATGGATAAATGTGTTCCATCAAGTGAGAGGTATCCACTTATTAAGTCTTGCCAATCTCTTCCCAAGATGATTGAGTAATTTCTTACTGGCATATCAATTACCTGAATGCTAATAGTTGTCCTTATTTTAGGGTGTGCAAACAATACTAAGGTCACATCTTTAATCTCACCTATGGTTGTTTGTTGTAAACTATTATAGGAGATCATGCTCCTGGCATTTTTGTTTGTACAAGATAAGCCTAGCTCTTCCATAATAATCTTCGACATCACACTTGGGCCCGAACCGCCATCAATGAGGCAACAATGGGAGATCTTATCCATGATCTTTACAGAAATATAAAAAGGGGTATTTTTTATAGAGTACCAAAAGTTATGCACACCTACCTTATTTACAGACGAGTCCTCTTCGTTCACCTATTCAGAGAGGTTGGCTACAAAGAAAGCTTTTCCTTCCATGAATTCTTTCATATGCCTCTGTTTCTTAGGGACGACAACCATGTCAAGAAGGGTTGCATCTGCTTTGATGTTGGCCAACTGATTCAATATATTGTACTTAGAAGAGGGGAGAGGGGAAGTTATTCCTTGACTGTCAGGAACCTTAGGAACCTGAACAGTGGCAACGAGTGAGGGTGAGCTCGGGCTAGAAGAATTGCGGGGAGGATTAAATTTTCCCTTGGGAGCATAGGCTTTGTTTCTAGTATTGATGATCATGACATCTTCTTGTTGGAGAAATTTCTATTTTCGACACACTAGTTCAGTGGGAGTTAACTGACAAGTTCTATTTTAGACTTTCTATTTTTACCATCACTATTATGCATGCATGCATTCCTAAGGAAAGCTAACTGCTTGATTTCTTTTCTTAATTATGGAATACTTTGCCCTATATATGAGTGGATTCCACTCATTCATTGTATCATATTGATCATGATCTATGTATCAATCATCAACTCATTGGAGTAGTGTGAATATATTTTCTCATTCTTCCATATTGAATCTCTCTTCCTTTCTTGATAAGCTTTGTTTGTACTTGCTTTAGCTAGATATCCTGTGCAGGTTTCCATGAAACACTGACACTTCTAGCTCTGCAAAATCTAGGACAATGATAGTAGTTTATGGTCTTTTACCAAAGATCTTATCTCTGGCACTCTTCCTTACTTCACATGTGGTTTCTTCGTGGTGTTCCTCGCAAAAGTTACACCAACTTCGAGGGAAGATAGATTTAGGCTAAAAATGATTTTCAATTGGGTTTCTAAAGGGAGGTGCAGAAGAGGATGAAGCCCCAGGGGTGAGAGGTGAGACCGTCCCCTTTTGATCATACACTATCATATGATTGTTCATATCTTGTACTAGCTATAAGAGGGCAGACGTGTATGTCTGTTTAACCGATTCTCCCTGAGGAAGACCTGTTCTTTCAAACTGTTCTTCATACTCTAAACAAGTATGCAGAGTGGAACCAAGATTATCAATGGATTTTTCCTCAAGCCTATGACGGTAGGGGGAATGTAATGCATTGTAGTAATGCATGAAAGCGGCTTGGTTCCGAGGTCGAATGAGTTCAGGGATATGATTGTATAACTTAGTGAAACACAAGTTGAAGGACTTGATGGTCTCACCATCCTTATAGGTGATGTTATTGTATTCCTGTAACTTCTCGGCTGGGCTTTTAGATTGCCCATAAGTGGATCTGAACCAATAGATTAATTCCTCCCAAGTAGACATAATCTTAGGAGGAAGGTCAAAGAAATCGACCACAACCTTTCCTTCCAAGGAATTGGCAAATAAGCACATGCAAGTATCATTGTCATTGGCTCCTATGTTGTGACAAGCATTTGAAAATGCCACCAGGTGTTCGTTTGTAGTGACAGTGGTATTTCCTGAAAACCTAGGAAGATTTTCTTTGAATTTAGGAAGTGGACAAGTAGCAGGTTCTAGGTTAAGAGGAGAGGACACATGCCATGGTGTGATTGTGGCGTCTTCTTCAAACTAGAAAAGCCCATATTTTTTTATGACTTTGGTGGGATTTACGGTAGATTAGACAGAGATATGGTGGCTATATAAGCTACCAATCACTGACGAAGATGAAGAATGAGAAGAGGAAGCACTTCCAGTGCCACCAGAGCCACCACTAGATTCCATCTTGTGGATGATAGGTGAAGGATAAAAAGACGAACTTAAAGAATTAGACAAAGTTCTCCTTAGAGCACTTTGTTGGGTAGATACCATAACATTTATTCTTCCTATTTCAACAATAGGATTAATTTCGGGTGATAAGCCTCTTCTTCTTCTAGAGTCACGAGAGTCTAAGGACATGAAAGAAAGACCAAAATTGAAGGAACAAGAAGGTTATTGTTGATTTCTAGGTTGTCTACATCTAGCTTCCCAACGTTCTTGGGCACTAATATCTTTCTCAATTGCTTCCCATGAATGATTAAGCTCAACATGAGTATTGACAGTGTCTAAAATGGTGTTAAATAAGTTCAAAGAAATGTTGATCTGATCTTAAAGATCGGGCTCAATATTGGGTTGCCTTGCAACAGACACAGTCATTAAGAAATAAAATAGTCAAAGAATTGATATCAGAAAAATAGATGTATTCGATGATAATCGACTATAAAAATTAACCAGAGAGATATTGAAGATCTCTGTTGGCCCTTGACCAAGTTTTGGAGATCTTTGGTCATGTTTGACCTATTTTGGAACTTTGACAGGCTAGTTGAAGGCAGAGCACAAGTCGAAGCGGAGACCGCAGTATCTCGGCCCCTTTTTAGGGCATTTTTCTGATTAGGGTTTATGTAACGGGCATGGGGATGTTGGCCCATGGGTTTACCCATGTTTAGGCCCTTTTGTAATGTATAAATAGAAGGCTAGGAGATGTAATTAGGGGGTGATGATAGGTTCTAAGTATTGTGCTAAGTGCAAGTAATTATAAGAGGCTCGGTGCATAGTGTATGTTGAGACTTGCAAAGCTAAGTGCAGGTCACCTGTAGTGCTTTGTGCACAGACTGTGATAAGCTTTGTGTTATAGCCTAACTCAAGGAAGGAGGATCTGACAAGGTGCGTGCATATCTCCTGTCCTCTGTGGAGTAGGGTTTCAATGCTCTGTGCCTATAAGAAGCTTGACAGAAGATAATGGAAGAGAAGAAGAGTTGGTGGATGTAGCCCCACGTTGGGGTGAACCACATATATCATGTGTTATGGTTGCTTTGTGCATTATGGTTATTGTATTGTTTATGTGATTTATGATTAGTGCAATAATGTATGTCTAGATGAACCTGACATGATAACTTAATGCTTAGTGATGTGAATGAATGCTAGATCTGATCTATTTCTATATGCTAAGTGCCTAGATGTGTTGGATCTGGTTGAATACTACGCTGCTATGTAATTAAGGTTTTATCTACGAAGTAAATACTGATTAAATACTAACGAAGGGTAATTGTTAAGTGCTTCGTTAGAGTATTGTAATCACAGATCTATGTCCCAGCTAGGTTGCAGACACTTGAGTCATGCAACCACCCCTGCCTGTACCTCAGGTGAGACTTCATCTACTTCACAGGTGTTGCTGAAATGGTCGGTAGTTAGGGTTTTGTTGGTGCATTGTTGAGCATTGACCCTGAGTCTGCCCCTATGCCAACAAATGGTTACATTACCAGGACCTGAAACTGTGATTGCTGGGAATTGAAGAAGAAACGAAAAATCTTTGTGCATAGATCTACTATTGTAGTGCACAATATTCCACTTGACTTACGAAGCTCTGTGCCAAGAAAGGAACCAGATATGAAGAAAAAAGGTAAGATCTGAAAGCTTTGTGCTATGTTAAAGGTAAGAACAATGAATTTTTTTATTTAAGAGGTAGTATCTGAAAGATTTGTGCTCTGAGAAAGGTAAGATAAGTGAAAATTTTTGTTTCGAAAGTATGGATCTAGGTATGTTTGATAAATGTTGTCCTAGTCTGAAAACTATGGCATAGTTAGAAGAAAGAAGATTTGATATGAGTAGATTTGATAGAAATAGTGAGAGATATGTTATTCCTATACATAGAAAGAATGTTTGGACTAACAATTGGATGCAGGATCCTAGAAAGAATTTTTTGCACGCTAGCTACTATGATCTTAGTGCGCAGTACATGAAAGGTTGGGGATCATTTAAGAGAAAGAGAGGATTAAACCTTTGTTATAGTTGCAAAAGACCGGGACATCTGGCTAAGGAATGCGCTGGTAGAAATCCTAGTTGTCTTTGTTGTAAATATATGGACCATGAAGTTATGGATTGCCCTAGAATGATTGCTAAAGTTGAAAAGATGAATATGAGACAAGAAAACCATGAGAAAGGCCAAGAGACTAAGACTATGGCAGAACCCCACAATGAATCAGAGACTGTATTATTACAGATTAAAAAACCTTGAATGATCACAAAGACACCAATCTATCAAAGATCTTAAAAGAGGAAGAGTGTATAGAAGCAAGAATATGAGACTTTGACATAGACTGTGTTCTGGATGAGGAAACACAGGTGAATATTATGACAGAAAGAACTTGGGAAAATTTGGGAAAGCCTAGTATGGTTCCTTCATTGGGAGAAATAGGATTGTTTAAAAGAAATCTAATAACCCTATGTGGAAGACTTACCCAAACATCTATGAGTTCTCTTGGAACTTCGTCAAAGGAAGAATTTGAGGTCATTAAATTTATTGAGAACAACACCTCATTTGTTATGCTTCTAGGAAAAACCTGGATTGAGAAAGATCAGATTTGAAGAAAATAAGAGAAAGCCCTAGAACAGAAAAAGAAAGAGTTAAAGGATTTCATGACTAGGAGAATAACACACTTGATAGTAGAACATGAGAACAAGTGGAAGCTACTAAGGATCAAAGACTTGGATGTTGAAGCTGAAAGAACATAGATAGACTTGAAAGACTTGTCCATACAGGAGAGTAGAGCACCTACCCCAGACAAAGAAGAAGTATCACCCTTGAATCCTATGAAAGATCATCAACAAAGCGAAGTTACTATTGCAAGAGAAGATAAGAATCAAAATGGGACGAGGAACCTAGTAGCTCAGATTACGGGAAATAAGGCTAGAAAGCTCAGCAAGAAGAAAGCAAAGTTAGAAAAATTGCAAGAAGCTCCAGAGAGAACTTCGCAGAAGGAAGGTTTACAGAATTTGAACTTCGCCGGAATATTAGAACAACGCAGATTGGCACTTCACCATGGTGGAGCAATATAACCGTTGGAAGCATTATGACCATTAGACCGACACTCCCGAACGGTTAGAAAATCAATTATGGCCCGAATCTCACCATTGGACCACTGGGACCACGCCATAATGGATGGAATTGCATTGATTAAGGCTTTTCGACCCGTTGGAAGAAACCGTTACGACATGGCGTATTTATCCCGTCGAACGTTGCACAGAGAACAATTTTACACATAGTGAATTCTTTGATCCCACAGATAGCTGACTATTACCGCACTGTGTTTATTGAGACTTCGCCACCTGCTATATTGCATTGAGTGTTTGTTCGTCGAATTAAGATACTTGATCTCGAGAATGCATGTCAGAAGACATTAGTGTAGTAGAAAAGTCAGTAGAGGAAATTCTAATCAATCTGATGGCTAAGAAGGTGATGTCGGTAGGAGTTCAAGCTTCATCGACGAGAGGAGTGAAAGCCTCCCTGTCGACTGCTCACGGATCTGGACCATCTCGACCTACGACCAAGAAATGCACCAAGCATCGTGATGACTTGACGAATGCAAAGTTAATCCCATCCATCTTGCCCGACTACATCCCACCCCTGGCCGGTGTGGTGAGTTGTGACAGTGTCTCGAGGGATTTTGACTACACCCTGATTACTGCGTACCTCCCGAAGGGGATACACGTAGTTAAACCACATCTGGAACAAATCCTAACCTTGAAGATCAACGACTATAATCTAGGAGACCATAAGAGCTATGGCATGCTTGCACCTCACAAGTATTTGACCAAGACAAAGGGGAAGAAGTCGAAGATCGTTCCCCAGCCATGGACTATGGACATCGCGAGGTCCACTATTCTGAACTTAATGAAGATACCCCACTTTGGAGGGCAACAAGAGGTTAACGTGTGTGTTAAAATCCCGATGTCGTGCTTCCATGATGGTTATCTATGGCTAGACAGACGCATCACTGTCGATTTGACGTTGATCCATAGGATCACCGGATTAAGCATGCATGGACCAGATCCACAAGAATTTTATCCAGGGAAGGCTGCAGACCGCGCCCTAGCTCAGAAAATCAAAGATACCTATATTTATGTGGAGAAGGGGACGTGAGGCTACAAGGTAGCCTCCATCTAGAATGGCGTAGTGCGCCTTGCTTGTCAGTTGATCACTGGTAAGATAGTAAGGAAGAACAGATCCACGCAGGTCACGAGGTTTTTCGTTGACCTCGCCGGAAAATACATGGAGGGATTACAAATGAACTGGGCTAGTTACCTAGTCAACCAGTTAGAACTATATTGTCACGAAGGTCAGGATTAGGGCTATGAGTTCCATTTTAGCTGGCTGTTGATCCGCATTGCATTCATTGCTTGGGAGATGATGGAAGGTGTGACCTTCCCTAAAATTGAGCCATCTGAACCCTTAGTCACGAAGTTCACCACGCTCTGGTACTCAAGCGATATGGGGAAACAATGGTAGTCCAACGCGGTGTTCCACACCTACTACCTGCAGTTGAAGAGGGATATTGAGTCCTTCCCTCATATGACACCAAACACCCTCCAAAGGTTCAGACCATTTGTCAAGTTCCGCGCATATAGGCATTTTATCTATATCACTGCGTGCGCAGATGAAAGTTAAGAAGAGCTTCAGTCATACTACAAGCTCACCGAGGAGGACATAGAAGAAATCACTAAGTAATGGCCCGCAGAGTTCCTTATCTCAGTAGACCAAGTTGAATTGTATGACCCCGACCCAATCGAAGGTTCGATGGTTACTCGCGAAGAGTACGATGCACCTAGAAGCAGCAGAAGGAAGAAGAAAGAAGAGGTACATGAGCTGAACAATGTATCAAAGGAAACTGCTTCAGATTCGCCAGAAGTAGAAGGTGATGATGAAGTAGACAAATAAGAGAATAATGGGGAAGAAGATAAGTAGAAGCAAGGCGAAGTAACACCGCCATAGAATCCCCATGATGACATAGAGACATCTAATAAAAGAAAGGTTTCCCCCATGAAACCTTCTTCACGGAAGAAGTTCAAAGATAGCAAGCCCAAGATGGAGACTATACTCACGGTGGACAACATCGACCTAATCTGTTAAGCCCTAATATTGGCTCATTACCACTTAATTGGGGAATATTTGATTAGTAATGTTATTTTATTTATGTCGGCTTTAGGCCATTAGTTGTAATTTAGATTAGTAATGTTATTTTATTTATGTCGGCTTTAGGCCATTAAACCTCCTAGTCTCCTATATATACCAAGGAGACATTTTCATT
>ML819435.1:74374-98181 GCA_009831015.1 Picea engelmannii
ACACACAGTCACAACAACCATCAACTCAACCTGACATGCTGTAGGAAACCCATACATACCAATGCATCATGCACGAAGCATCGTTGTGACTTAATCTATTATAAACTAATGCTGGGTTAACCATTCAATAATTACAATGTAAGAGACAACGACTGTGTATTCAATCCCATTTCTCCAATCAACCAATTAACCATGCTGAGCTTGTCAATTCGATCATTATAATAATCAATGCAGTGACTAAATATCAATAAACAACACCACTATCGACATAATAAACATAGATGAGCCAAAAATCAGACATTATCAACAATACACCACCACTCATAACCATTAACAATATACCTGACAGGACATAACGGTTCCCTTTAACAAAAACTGGGCTTTGAGAAATCAAGGGTTCGCTCTGTGGACTTACACAGGGAGAATGGGGTCGACCCCCAACACTGGGTGAGAACCCCCGAGATCATACGATGGACACACAGGGCATACTATGACTAACTTCACAAACAAGGTGAGATAGGAGAGACCGTGAATAGAGGAGCAAGGCTTCATTTTGGTCTTGTAATAACACAGAGAACACGCAGGGTATAACCCTCATGGTTTTCCCAATCAACCAATTAATAGAGCCGACAAATAGTAATCAACCTTAAGCAAGCCCCTAGGTATAATATCCATCATAACCCACTGCGCAACCATCAGTAGCATGAATGAACTCATAGCTGGGTGAAGCGATACACAGTAACACAAGGTGGTTCAAACCCAACAACCCCATAAAAAACAAAACGGATGGGTATGGTGACAAGAAAAGTGTGTAGACAACCATCCAATCTGGACCAAATGAAACCCTCTAACTAAAACCAGTAAGGATGACAGAGAGTCTTCATGGCTCCTAATGCTCAAAATAATGAATAAAAAATTTGACTTCAACCATCATTTTCATTTTCTATGAAAACCACACAAACAATCTATTCTAGGAAAAAAGTCACAAATTTACATAGTTGCCAGTCTTAAGAAAGCACAGACCCATACATCATCGAGCCAATATCTATTTTATAACCAGAGCGGGTTCATGGATGGTGAAAAGACATACCTGTAACCACGAAAACCTTAAAAACACAAGCTTGGCTGGGCAGTTCTTCCTCTACTTGAAAATCAGAGCTTAACCACAACGAACACAATTGAACAATACCCAAGCCAAGGTGACGACCAGTGGGAGGGGTATGGAGTGACATGCAGTAAATGCACACTGCCTCTATGCTCCAGTCATTTAATTCCTTAGTACACGCCAGCCCACTATTCCATTAATTCATTCAATTAAACCATGCCTCAAAACCAACATCCACTATTTACCAAAAGCGCCACCCTATGTCACATTAACCACTGCCAACCATACTATAACGCATATCACATGTGTTTCCATATAACTCAATAAATCGTATAGCCACTATTCCCGTTAGCTAGGACTAACAACCATCCTTTTGATTCCAATGCATATAGTGTAGCATATTAGTATAGTCTAGTTTCTTCCTTTTGCATTTTTGTTTATATTGCTTTATTTCCTTTCAATTACTCTTTATTTACTGTTACTAACTTGTATCTTTTGTAGGTGTCACAAGTAATAAATCAAGGACTGAATAGAAAAGGTAATAATGGATATCACAAGCCATTATGACATGACATTAGAGCCTAGAGCAGCAGAGACCACACATAACATGCCTTATCCATCATCCATTTGTCGCAATTAGAACCAACATTTCACTATCAATCATGTAGAGCCCTATAAGCAGTGTCGAACAACAACATGAATATCAAATAAGAACCCGATCCTCCAATCTACAAGGGGTCCCAACTACTAGTATTATATATGTCATTAGCTTATAATTAATAGGCTTAAGCAATACTTTGCGGGCGAAATCATCGTTGCGATTTTAATCGTCAACACCTACGTCGCAAACCTCACATTTTTATCATTGATGCTTTTAAGATCCAAACCCCTATTTCCTCTGGATTTCTTGAATTTTTCTTTCATGGACTCAAAGAGGGCTCGCTTTCCTTCCTTGTTGAACAACAAGCCTGGATCCTCGCCAGCTTTTGGCAGTCCTATAATACGTGGAATCAGTGCAATATCAATTGATACAGAGGGATCAAGCTAGAGTGTCCCCCCATGAACACAACTTAGAAACACCTTCACACATGCATTAATATTTGTACTTCGCCCGAAATGTGGAATCTCTAGTAAGTTCAGTATACCTTCCGTCTCCAACCTTGACTTCCACTCTTGTGGCTCTAGCAAGATTGCTTCTGTGCTTGGGATGCTCCTTGTGCACAAATATTGTTCCTTGGCCAACTCCGAGAATTTTTGCGCATTAGTGATGTCATGGTCCATAATTTTTAAACCTGCAATCTTCCCAATCATTTATCCTTCAATGCTTACACCATGTGGAACTGGTGCTATCGACAACGGGTACTTCCCATTAGTTGGTACCTGTATCGATGGCGTATCATTCATCCTCGATGGTAGGTAGTCTCTGTGGAACCTCACCTATGACATCGAAGACGAAGATCCAACTACTTCCTTTACCTGTGGTGTTTTCTTTGGCTGTCTTGCTTGTTTCCTCACTGCTGTAGAAAATGCTCCAACTTTGGGTGGTTCCATTCAACTTCTGTGATGGATTCATGGACTAGCTCTACGTCTCTTCGCGAGTAGCTATAACTCAACTCTATTGTTCTTAAATTTGATCTGGTTCTCTCTGTTTGCTCTTGCTTACATACAACAATGTCTTAGACTTAACGACTTCCTGTTGTTTTTGTGCCAACTGGACATGCCTCATCTAACCTTAACTACCTTGTCCAATCTGCCACCGTGGTTGATGATTTGTTAAATAAATGATTGTTTATTACCAAATCCGTCCTGTGATTTTTCCCTCATACTACCAATTTGTCGTGATTTTTGGCACGAATTTTACCATTTAAGATTATACGATGCTTTTATGACCTGTCACAACCACTTCATAGCTGTCATTTACGTTCTTTAATGCTTTTAACAGTCTTTTCATTGCCAAATTGCACAATGGTTCTTGTTTTTGCATCTGTGTGCTTCACAATCTGTCTCTTTGATGCATTGTCTTCAAAATTGGCGCAGTTCCATTACGATTTGTGATAACCATTCCTTCTGCGCAAGTTCATATGCCTTGGTACTTTGATGCTATTTTACTTTTTACTATATCTACTTTTTATTGTATTTTCTTCCTTTTTTCTACTTTTTATTTGTGTTTCCTTTTTTTTCT
The DNA here is from genome assembly GCA_009831015.1 of Picea engelmannii. NCBI lineage: Eukaryota > Viridiplantae > Streptophyta > Pinopsida > Pinales > Pinaceae > Picea > Picea engelmannii. Next base: position 77,662 of record ML819435.1, read on the forward strand.
TGTTACTATGGTACAACTCTGGCGTAGCCCAGATTACTGCAAAGACAATTGGTTGTCTCTATAGAGTTTCAACCAACTTCCATTCAAGGTTTCCAACTATGTAATACCTATCTCTATTACCTGTTGAATCACATAGGGTCCTAACGAGTGCATTCTAAAATTTCCTGTATGTTGCATAAACTTGTTGTCATAGAGTAATACCAAATATCCCACTTGAATTTTTTTCTATTTAATGTGTCGATCATGCCAAGCCTTCTCTCTTGCTTTCTGAACCCATTGATGGAAACTTGCGACAAACCGGTCTTCTTCAAGCTGTACTAACTATGATAGTCTCTCCTCTACGACGCTAGAGTCTGGTAGATCAATGATCGTTGCAATGTGCAAACTCCAGAGGCATTACTACATTTTTCCCATAAACCAACCTGAATGGAGCAGTAATCATCCACCATATTTACTGCAAATAGTTGTGCATCTGGGAAGCTATCATCTAAATTTACTTCATCTTCACCTGACAATATGTGTGATAGATGATCAAGTCCTGCATTCAACTTCACCAGTTTCACTACAACCTCAAAGTCATATTCCTGAAATAATAATAGCCATACGCATATTCTTCGCCCCAACACTGGCTTGTTGACTAAATATTTTAATGCAGAATGGTCTGTATACATCTTAAAGTGAGATCCCAATAAATAATGCCTGAATTTTTGTAGTGCATAGACCATTGCCAATCCTTCTCATTCTGTGGTCATATAGTTTTTCTTTGCTATATACAACCTCCTACTCGCAAAAGAAATTGGGTGATCTATTTCTCCCTCCCCTGGTTGGGATAGTACTGTGCCCAACACTATGGATGATACATCTACATGTACATGGAACTCCTTGTTCCAATCTGGAAAAAATTAAATCGGTGCAGTCACAAGTTTCTACTTTAAGGTGTCCAACCCCTTATGACATTCCTCATTCCATTGAAACTTTGACTCCTTCTTCAGTAAATTTTTCATCGGTGGTGTGATCTGCACATATCCTTTGATAAATTTCCTGACCCAGAGTTTCCCTCAACTGTCTGATTGATGTAGGAGGTTCTAACTCCATAATTACTGCAATCTTTGTTGGATCTACTAATAATCCTTGTTTTCACACTACATGTCCCAACATAATTCCAAATGGTGCGCAAAAAATAAACTTCTTCAGGTTTAGTGAAATCTGACATTGTCTACATCGATCCAACATTAGCCTGAGGACTTCTATATGATATTTCAATAGGTTGAACACAGTCCAATCATCCAAGTATACTTCGAGGAACTTATGGATAAACTCCTTGAACGTGGAAACCACTACTCTAGAAAACACTGCAGGGGAATTCTTTAATCTAAATGGAATTACTGTATACTGATAACTTCCCCACTCAGTCGCAAAAGTGGTCTTGTATCGATCCTCCTACACAATTCTTATATGATAGTACCATGAGAATCCATCTGTGAAAGAATATGTTTGTTATCCTCCTACGTTCTCCAGTACCTCATCTATGAATGGTGTTGGGAATGGGTCATGTAAGCACGTGCCATTCAGCTTCCTTAGATCCGTGTAGATCTCGATTCCTCCTATCTTCTTGTCCTGAAATACCATTGGATTGATCCTATCAAATGATTCTACCGGTTCGATGATTCATGCATCCAACATCATGTCTAGTTCATATTTCGCCTTCTCCTTGTACCTCAGATTTAACTTGTAATGCCTCTGTCGCACTGTCTTAGCACCCTATTTCAACAAGATCTGCATATCACCTAAGTCCCATGTTATTCCCTTCATATTTGAAAATGTAGTTGGGAATAAGTCCTAATATTCTCGCAATAAGTCTACAATCTTCTCAACTGTCTCATCACTCCAATAATCTTCTATATGCACAAACTTAGGATTCCCTGTCATCCAAATGTTTACCTTCTGTGACGTTATAGGTTGTGTATATGCAACGAATTTGAGCTCTATCATTTCTACTGATCATTCTCCTTCTGTCTCTGGTACTTGTACATTTATAGGATCCTCTTCATCATGTTCTTCCTTAGCCACATTGTAACACTCCAATAACTCATGGACATTCATCTTGGCTTTATGCGCACAACACACTGGTACCACCTCCATCATCCCTGCTTCTGACAAGATCTTTGTTCGAATAGCCTGTAGCACTACATCTATTGATGGAGATTCATGTTCAAAAGTAAATTTGATTTTGAATCTCTGGACCATCTCTTCCCATCGTGTTGTCTCCCTGCGCATTTCCAATTCCAAATACCAGTTATTCAGAATTATGTCCAATGTGTGTATAAATATGTGCGTCCATTCTATATTCGGTACTAAACTCCATAAATCCCTGCATTGTTCAACATGATTTGTTGGATCACTCTCGCTTGTATACTTCTGTGCAATATTTTCTTCCTCGGTCCCAAATCTTAGTTGCATTAGTTTTTTGTACTGTGACCAGTCTTTTATTTCCTCTCTGTGTGCAGCCCACCCCCTGGCTGGGGTCTCTTTCAGGACAACATATAGTGCTAAAAGCCTTTGTTGTCCAGGTACATGCAACTCAAATACCTTTACAAACATGCTTATATAAGTTAATCCATCACACATGGGTGGATCACATAGCTCTGTTCCAATCCAACTCAAGGATCAGGTTATGCGTGCACATTGTCTAGTGAATATTTCATGCATTCTCTGTTGCCAATGCTCTAGACCTTCTTTTGAGTTTGATGCACATGAACTGATACTTCACCAACTTAGCGCACCATTTGTTGTAGGGTTGACATAATCATCCATCTGTTTTGTCATGTTGTATAAGTTGTCAATGTCATTTCCTCTGGCCGACTCTATGTATCTCCAACTTCAAATATCATCTCCCTCCTCTTCAAGTTGATGATTGCATGTGTTATCACACAAAGCAACATGAATGTAGGCGAGCAGGTGCAACCTACAATGATCGATATCCCATGTACAGGTTCGATGTGGTGCTATCTCTAAGTGTAGTTGGAGGGAATCCAAGGTTAGCAGGTGGGTAAAAGTCTGGTGGGGGTGCTAAAGTAGCCAGCACACCCAGATCTCAACTCCCATCCAGATCGACGACCGTTGATCATTTCTGGGCCGCTACATGTGCGAATGTTAAAATCCGAAGGGTGGGCCGAAATCCCAACTATGGTTTTGCAAGAAGGCAACGTGGCGGAAGAAAGTGTGTTTCGGGCACAAAAGCAGTGTGGACCTAAACCAATTCCTATGGCCTTGAAATGCACATGCACATATGATTCCCTATCCAATTTCAACAAGTGGTTGCCCGACAATCATCCTGTCGCGCTCCAATCCTGATGAATATCCAGTTAATGAAGCAGGGACTGGTAGCTGAAACCTTAGCTCAACCCATAAATTGAAGCCTCAGAAGTTATGGCTAAGGAGGAAAGACTGTCAGCAAGGTACAACGATGGTCAATTTTTCTGTTGGTCCACACTGAACCTAGTTTGCATCTGATAAAAGGAAACACTTGCAGTCTGACAGAGGACTGCTCAAACACAAAGCTTTGAAAGACATTGCCAAATCACATTCCCGACAATTGTGTACTGATCTAAGTATAAATAGATCAGTTTAATTTTTGTTAAGGGGGTCGAATGTTTGAGCAGAGCTCCCTACTATGTAATTTTTTATGCCAGAACTGTCCTCTGGTTATGTATCAAACTTGTGAATTTCTCATTAATAGAAGTCAACTCCTTTCATCTCTTTGTTTAAACTGTGCTAAAACACTCGGGCATGGAGGATCCAATCGAGGGTTGTGGTTTTATTGTAATGTATGTTTGATTGCAATATTGATGTGACTAGTTTTAGTGAGCTTCTTTGTTATCTTATTTCCCTTTACGCTGAAAGTCTCGAGCATGGAGGATCTAGTCGAGTTGTTGTAGTTGCATGGTAATGTAGGTTTGATTATTATGTTGTTGTGACATATTTCGGTGTCTAAAACTTGAGTTCAAGAGTGCTTTTGAGCCTGAGTTTTTCTTTACCAAGCTTCTTGAAGGCTTTATGCTCATAGCAGTGTTGTTCACCTCTCTCACTAAGTCTTCCTTCTACTCACACTTAAACTCAATTCACTAACTGAAGTTAATGAGGACCTCACTTCCCTGTGCATTGCTTGTCCAGTTTTTGTGTTAAAATCATTCATGTACTAAGTTTTTTCCATTTAACCTCCACTCATAAAACCAACATCCACCAAACATTCTGATGGGTACTGGGCTTATCCTCTCACAATCTGAGGGTAACTCTCAGTGCTAACATTCTTGGCCCCACTGCCAGGGAACAAATTGAAGATATTTCCCTAGGATTGAACGACAAAGAAATTTTGATTCTGAAGGTGCGTCAGAAATTAGTAACTTGAAGATTTCAACTTGCACCTGGCGACTCCATTGTTTCAGTTGTGGCTCCCAAAGGCAGACACACGAGGTCTACTCCACAACTTCCTCTGGAAACACCTGAAGCTGACCCAAAAAATATTATCAAGAAAGGAAAGACCTCTCAAGAAGGCCTTTCAACTGTTGCACCAGGTGATTCTAGTAATTTACAAACTTCTTCTTTTAAAACTCTAGTAGCTGCATCTAATTCTCTTGTTATACCATCTGTTGGAGTTTCCAGAAGTTTAAATTTTGGAAGTTTTCTTATTAAATTCTCCCCTTCTGGTCTTCTTTTAGAAGGAGAAAGTTTTGACACCCCTGTTTCCCCTGATATTGTAAAGTTGTTTAGACCCAGGAGCTTAGAAGATTTTCCCACTTTGGGTTTTCCTACTTCCCCTTCTATCAAAGTTGTTGCATTTAAAGAAGGGGAAACGTATTTTCCTTTGAATCCCATATTATTTTCCTCCAACACTCAATTTCCTCTTTCTCCTAGAAACACAGCTGCAGTCCTACCTGCCCAAGCTCCATCTCCCCTTGGTTCTCCTACAGTTCACATCCCAATGGCAGGTGCTAATCCTCCAAGAAACAGAATGGATGCCATAGTGGCTGCTAGGTATGCCCCTCTGGTTCTACCTCAACCTATGAATGCCCTCCCAATTGGATATTACCTCAAGTACATGCCCAAGTTTACAGGGGAGGAAGACATAACTGCAGAAGAACACCTTTCATCTTCTTACAGTTATGAAAATAATCTTAATATTGAAAATGAAGATGTATGGTTGAGAGTTTTTGTATAGAGTCTTGATGGTGAGGCTGGAAAATTCTTTAGGGGCTTGACTTCTGGATCTATCGATGGGATTGAAGCTCTGGATGATTCATTCTTGAGACACCGGGGGGACAAAAAGGACTTCCTTTATTATATTACAGAGTTTGGATCACTTAAGAGAGAGGGAGGGGAATCTGTTTCAGACTTCTCGAAGAGATTTAATAAGATGTACAATAAGATTCCCACTGAAATTAAGCCTAGAGAATTCTCTACCAAGATTACTTATGCTAACGCTTTTGACCCTGAGTTTTTCCTCCCGTTGAGAGAAAGAAGAGGTACCTCTTTGGCTCATATGCAAGATGCAACCCTTGAAGTAGAATCCAATATATTGGCAGCTGGAAAACTTAGGAGTAAGGCTGATAGAGACAAGAGAAAAGGTAGGGTTGAAGCTTAAACCTCTGGTTCCTCTACTTCCCACGCTCATGTTGATGATTTGACAAAACTGGTAAAATCACTTTCTGCAGAAATGGAGAAATTAAAAGTTGAAGGAAGGCAGAGCTATAGGAACCCCCATAATGCTGATAATAGGGGTAATTTCAGATGACCAAATAATGCCCCTCAGGTCATCTAAAGAGATCAAAGAAATAGGGATAGGGATGATCAAAAGATCCAAGCCCCTCTCCAAAATAACCTATTTACTGATGAAGAAGGAGAGGACAAAGATGTTTATTCTGAAATCCATTGTCTTAGGGACACCTATTCATCCCCTCATCTAACCCAACCTTCATATGAATAGTCTCTCATGAGAAACCGACTAAATGAGATGAGCAAAGAGGAAAGGACTAGTGGCAATCCAAATAGATACAACCTCAAGTCCAAGAAGAAAGAGGGAAAGCCTGGCATTCCTGATCATCCTACTAGATTAGAGCATCTTGTTAAGCATGTGGTAGCTAGCAGCAAAGAAAAAGAGGCACAAAACCCCCAGGCAATGGTTGAGAGCCCTATCCCAAAAGTGAAGGAGATTTTGAAGCCTCACTCTTGTTTTAGCTTTGAGAATGAGATTCAAAAGATTAAAATCCCTATACCCTTTTTAGAGTTAGTTAAGAATGATGATTTCAGAAGGTACCTTTCCAAAATGTTGCAATCTAAATATTCATCTCATCCCATAGACTCAGTCAACCTCCAAGATGACAAAACCAATTGTCATATTAAGACCTTTGGTAGAGGATAACGATGACTCCTCCCCTCCCTTCTGTACCTCGTTGAACATTCTTGATAAGGTGTTGCACAATTGTTTGATGGATTCAGGGGCATCTCACAAATTCATTCCTAAGACTATCATGGATGAGCTTGGGTTGGAGGTTACCAAAGCCTACCATGACCTGTACTCATTTGATTCCAGAAAGATGAAGTGTCTCAGGGTTATCAAAGACCTGGATGTGTCCTTATTCTAGTTTCCAATGAAGGGCATGGTCATGGATATTGTAGTGGCTAATGTCCCCCCTAAGTTTGGGATGCTATTGTCTAGATCTTGGATCAAAAGAATAGGGGGAAATTTGCAGATGGATCTTTCATATGCCACAATTCCTGTGTTTGGGGGAGAACATAGAAGGATTTATAGGGAAGCACAACTTGCTTACATTATCAGTGATGAAACAAATCCTACCAACCACCCCATTTTTGTAGTTGATACTGATTTAGGAACCAGTATGTTACAATTCATTGATGATCCTCAAGCACCTATTGAAATGAGAAAGAATCCCATCACCTCTTGCGAAGACCCTCCTCCCAATACCTCTGTTTGGAAAATATTTTTTGATGGAGCCTCTTCTAGGGAAAGTGTTGGTGCTGGGGTATTTTTCATTTCCCCTTCCCAAGAGACCATATCTCTATCTTATAAGCTTGAATTTGAAGCAACAAACAATGTAGCAGAATATGAAGCTCTTGTTCTGGGTTTGAGGGCTACCAAAGACATGAAGATTGAGGAGCTGATAGTATTTGGAGATGCTGAGTTGATTGTTCATCAAGTCAGAAATCAGTATCAGGCTAAGCACCCCATGTTAAGGGCCTACAGAAATGAAGTCTGGGATGTTGTTGATAGTTTCTTTGTGGCTTTTAACATCTCATTTGTTCCAAGAGAGGAGAACACCATGGAAGATTCCTTGTTTTTTTCAACAAGTAAGTTCAAGGTTCCTTTGCCCCCCAAACTCAAGTATGAGGTGGAAGTAAAATACATACCCTCTATTCCTGAGAATGTCAAGCATTGGAAGGTTTTTGAGGACGATCTAGAGATTAAAAGGTTTCTTGAGACCATGGATGGATTTTCTGATTCACATATTGATCAGGATCAGGATACTGAAGAAATCTCTTATGCTGATGTTTTTCTGAATAAAATTGTTGACCATCATATTTTTTAGTTACCCAACAACCATATTCCAAAGGGATTTGTCCCCTTGGAGAGATTGTTTGATAGAAATGATGTTGTTGTAAGGGTTAAAAGTTTAATTGAAGATGCAGATGTGGCTGAATGCAATTTAGGAACAAAGGAGGATCCAAAATATGTCAAATTGTCTAGCAGTTTGTCAAAGGAGAAAAGGGGTGAGTATGTCAAGATTTTGAAGGAGTTTACTGTTGTGTTTGCCTGGAAATATGAAGATTTAAGAACATATGACACCAACATTAATGAGCATAAGATCCCTTTGAAAGAAGAGGCCAAATCTTTCAGGCAGAAACTTAGACCGATAAAATCTATGTTGTTGCCTATTATGGAGAAAGAAGTAAAAAATATGTTGGATGCCCATATCATTTTCCCTTTGATATATTCAAAATGGGTAGCTAACTTTGTGCCTGTGAGGAAGAAAAATGGGGAAATCAGGTTATGTGTTGATTTCATGAATTTGAACAGGAGCTCCAAAAAAGATAACTACCCCTTGCCAAAGATGGAGCACATTTTGTATATAGTGACTGGTTCATCTAGGATGTCTATGATTGATGGCTTCTTCGGCTTCAATTAGATCTCTGTCCTACCTGAAGATAGAGAGAAGACAACTTTCACTACTCCTTGGGGCATATTCATGTATGCTATAATGCCCTTTGGATTGATGAATGCAGGAGCAAATTTCTTGTGAGCCATGGACATTGCCTTCATTGGGGAGAAGGAAAAATTTGTAGTCATTTATCTGGATGACATTACAATATTCTCAAAATTTGATAAGGAGCATTGTCATCATTTGAAGAAAGTCTTCTTGAAGTGCAGAATGTTTGGCCTCTCCCTCAATCCTAAGAAATATTTGTTTGCTATGAAGGAGGGAAAATCATTAGCGCATGTTGTGTCAGCTAAAGGGGTAAGAATTGATCCAAGTAGAGTAGATGCCATCTAGGATTTATATTTTCCCAGATCCAAGAAAGAGGTTCAGTCTTTCTTGGGTAAAATCAATTTTCTAAAGAGGCTCATCTTTAATTTTACTGAGTTGGTTAAGCACATTACAACCGTGCTTAGAAAAGGAAGCAAGGTTAAGTGGATTGCTGAGTCTAGAAATTATTTTGGCCAAATCAAAAGGGCTTTGAATGAGGCACCTGTGCTCATCAACCTTGACTATTCTAAGGAATTTCTGATATTTTCTTTTGCCTCATTTGATACGTTGGATGTTGTTTTGCTACAGACAAACACAGAGGGGTTAGAGCAGCCTATTTCCTTTTTAAGAAGAGCATTGCGGGATGCAAAAAAGAGATATGATATCATGGAGAAGCAAACATATGCTTTGGTGAAATCCCTAAAGGCCTTTAGAATCTATGTTCTGCATTCAAGGATTATTGCATATGTCCCCTCAGCCTTAGTAAAAGAGATATTGATCAACCCTGACATAGATGGGAAAATAAGCAAATGGATTGCCAAAATTATGGAGTTAATAAAACTCACTAAATTGATAAAAGACAAAGGTTTATCCAGGTTGCTGGCTGAATCAAATTGCAAGGCTTTAGGGGTTAATTTCATGAACATAAACTCAGAAAATCAACAAACTGATATTGCTGGTAAAGACTCTCATATCAACCTCAACTTGGCAGAATGCACCTGGTATAAAGACATCATATATTTTCTTCAGAAGTTGCGACCTCCTGATGGTTTGGACAAGAAAAAGGTAAGAGCTTTGAAACTCAAAGCAATCAAATATTGTCTCATCGATCAAGTTTTGTACTGGAAGGATCCTTTGGGAGTTCTGTTAAGATGTCTAGACAAACAAGATCCCAAAGAGCTATGACTGATTTTCATGACAACTTATGTGGGGGACATCATTTTTGGAGGACCACAACTTATAAAATCCTTAGAGCTGGGTATTTCTGGCCCAACCTTTTTTCTGATGTTTGTGCAAAAATTAGAGCTTATATCAAATCCCAAAAGTTTTCTGGAAAGCAACAACTCAAATCTTTGCCTTTGAAACCTGTAATGGTTTCTGGACCTTTTTAGAAGTGGGGTCTTGACTTCATTGGAGAGATCCACCCAGCCTCAGGTGGCCAACACAGGTGGATTTTGACTGCCACTGATTATTTCACCAAATGGATAGAAGCCATCCCTACAAGGAATGCCTCCCACAAGGAATGCCTCCCACAAGGTCATCATTAACTTCCTTGAAGATATCATGTCCAGATTTAGCTGTCCAAGCAGGATCGTTACTGACAATGCCACCTCCTTCAAAGCTAAATCATTAATAAATTTCTATGAGAAGTATGGGATCACATTAATCCATTCTACTCCCTACTACCCTTAGGGAAATGGTTTAGTAGAGTCCTCTAACAAGAGCCTCATAAAGATCATCAAGAAATTGTTAGAAGACAACAAGAAAGCATGGGACTCAAAGATGGAATTTTCATTATGGGCTAACAGAGTTACAACAAAGAGGTCACTGAGTGTTTCCCCTTTTCAGCTTGTGTATGGGATGGAGACTATTTTTCCTACTCAGCTTTCCTTACCCATGTCAAATTTCCTCTAGGACTACCAAGGATAACCTGATGATATGGTCAGGAGGATACAATAACTGGTAGAAGTATAACAAACCAGGGAACAACTGCTTGATAAAGCTCATGATCACCAACAGAGGATAAAATGAGCCTTTGACAAGAAGGCAAGCAAGGACATTTCCAGCTGGGGATCTGGTGCTCGAGTGGGATGCCCCCAAGAAGACAAAGGCAAACATGGTAAATTTGAAACCTTATGGATTGGTCCCTTCAATATTTCTGAAGTATTTTCAAATAACACCTATACGTTGCAGACCTTGGAGGATTCTAAAGTTTTGGGAAGCCCTGTCAATGGGAAATTTCTGAAGAAATATTTTGTTTAAGCCATGATTGGATTTCCACCATTGTAATTACCACTTCCTTTCATTTTCTGTTTAAATAAGAGACTCCATGACCCAAAAATCTAAGGCGCTGGAACTGCGCATTCTTGGCAACTCGTAGGGAGCATGCCATCCCTTGTGGAACCAAATGTTATCGCACAAAGCAACATGAATGCAGGTGCGTAGGTGCAACCTGCAACGATCGAGATCCCTTGTGTAGGTTCGATGTGGTGCTATCTCTAAGCGCAGTTGGAGGGAATCCAAGGTTAGCAGGCAAGTAAAATTCTGGCGGGGGCGTTGAAGTAGCCGGGGTGCCCAGATCTCAGCTCCCATCCAGATCATCGATCACTGATCATTTCGGGGCCGCAACATGCGCAGACGTTAAAATTTGAAGGGCGGGCCGAAATCCCAACCATGGTTTTGCGGGAAGGAGACGTGGCAGAAGAAGGTGCGTTTCGGGCGCAAAAGCAGTGTGGGCCTAAAACACTTCCCGCGGCCTCGAAATGCACATGTGCATATGATGCCCTATCCAATGTCGACAATTAGCCGCTCGACAGTCGTCCCGTCGTGCTCCAATCTCGATGAAGATCTAGTTAATGAAGCAGGGACTGGTAGCTGAAACCTCATCTCAACCCATAAATGGAAGTCTCGAAAGTTATGGCTAAGGAGGCAGGACTGTTAGCAAGGTACACCAATGGTTAGTTTTTCTTCAGGTCCACATTGAACCTGGTTTGTGTCTGATAAAAGGAAACAATCGCAGTCTGACAAAGGAATGCTCATACACAAAGCTTTGAATGACATTTCTAGATCACATTCCTGGCAGTTGTGGACGGATCTGAGTATAAATATATCAATTTAGTTTTTGTTAAGGGGGTTGAATGGTTGATCATAGCTCCCTACTGTGTAATTTTTTACGCCAGAACTATCCTCTGGTGATGTATCGAACTTGAGAATTTCTCATTAATAGAAGTTAGCTCCTTTCATCTCTTTGTTTAAACTGTGTTGAAACACTTGGGCATAGAGGATCCAATTGAGGGTTGTGGTTTTATTGTAATGTAGGTTTGATTACAATATTACTGTGACCAGTATTAGTCAGCTTCTTTGTTATCTTATTTCCCCTTACGTTGAAAGGCTCAGGCATGGAGGATCCAATCGAGTTGTTGTAGTTGCATGGTAATGTAGGTTTGATTATTATGCTTTTGTGACATATTTCGGTGTCTGAAACTTGAGTTCAAGAGTGCTCTTGAGTCTGGGTTTTTATTCACCAAGTTGATTGAAGGTTGTTTGCTCATAGCAATCTTGTTCACCTCTCTCATGAAGTCTTCCTTCTGCTCACACTTAAACTCAATTCACTGATTGAAGTTAATGAGGTCGACCTCACTTCCTTGTGCATTGCTTGTCCAATTTTTGTGTTAAAATCATTCATGTACTGAGTTTTTTCCATTTAACCTCCACTCATAAAACCAACATCCACCAAACATTTTGATGGGTACCGGGCTTATCCTCTCACAATTTGAGGGTAACTCTCAGTGCTAACAACAAGGTTTAAAAAAATCCCATTCCAGTCCCATTAGTGCTGGATATGGTTGAATGTCATCCATGATCTCAATTACCTGAAAGTTTGCCATGCTGCACACCCCATCTATGTTCACGGGTACTCCTGTCAAGCGACCAATCGATACTATTTTGTGTTGATTCGTGATCCTTAGCTGAACATGATACCATACTAACTTGGGTTTTCCCATAAACTCCCATGTATTCTTAGGTAACACATTCACGTCAGACCCCAAGTCCAAGATAACATTATCCACCTCATACTCTCCAATCTGTGCACTGAATCTGAATTCTTCGTTGGTCCTCTTTCTGTGCAGTACCTAGTTTACCATCCTTTGTTTGATGGGAATCTCCCTCCCTCATGTGTAATGAGAAATAATTCCATACAATGTACTCAACCAAGTTTCATCCTTCATTAGATCTACACAACTTTTCAGGAATTCTGTTAGCGTACTTAGCTTTCTAGTTAGTTTCTCTGGCACAACGTGATATTCTACCTGAGGCGTAGTTGATGTTGATGCTCCCCAATCTAATCATAGTACTTATTTTCTTTCTCTTCGATACGTCTCCTTTACTTATCGAGGATCAAAGGATGACAAAGTCCCTACTGACTGCCTTACCCACTGTTCATTCTTCTTTCCTCCATTCATCATATCAACCCCTGTTCTAGCTCCTTTGCACGTAACAACTGTTATTCTTGGTCCTTCATTGTGTCTTTTGGCTGATATTTTCTGTACATTTTGGTTTGGATTTTGGTTATGGTTTCCTCTGGCCTGCCATTTCACAACTAGTTGGGGACATTCTTCCGTCACATGGTCCAGTTCTCTGCAATATGTGCACATTGTACACAGATTCGTGTAATCGCGAGTCAAGTGTCCGGGTTGATTACAATTATAACATATAACCAGTCCTCTTCCTCCTCTACCTTGGCCTCTGTCGAAGTTTCCTCTATTCCTTGGATTGAAATCTCTTTGATTATTATATTGCGGACCACCCTCTTCTATTGCAACATTCTCCTCTTGAATCATGTACATATCTGATGTGCGCTCCCTCATCAAGTCAAAGGCGCAACAATCCTTCTTGTCATGTCCCACTGATTTGCAAAAGTTGCATAACAAGTTCCTTGGGGTACTATGATAGTTCTATAGTAATGGACACTCATTTGGGTGATGGACCCATTTCTTACATATCTTGTAATATCCTCCTCTCGGTAGTGGATTTGATGCTCACGTCGCCAAGTATTGCGCGGATGTTGGGAATTCATGCTTGTGATGACCTTCAGTCCTACATTTGGTACACTAGACTTGCTCACGTTTCTCCTTTCCCTTTGTCATTTCTTCTAGTTGAATTGTCAAGGCAACCAATTGCATATGAACTTGCGACATGCCTCCATTATCTCCTACAGGAGATGGTTCCAATTTCATTGCAATTTCTAGTGCCTCAGGCTATGACGCAATCGTCAGTTGAAACAACGACCTGTGAATGTGTGGTAGAAGCCCTATAATGAATCATTCTTGATGTTGTTGATCAAGGATTTGGAAAGTCAATGTACCCATCAAATCCTTGAACCTTTGATCGAAGTCCCATACTGACTCTGTTTGTACCTATTTAATCTCTTTCATTTCTGTGATGTACTGAGACTCTAAATTTGCTTTCTTGAACTCCTCAATAGCTCTTTCCTTATCTCTGCCAAAGTTTTAGCCTTTCGTGTAGGTGTGGTACTCTGCAACTTCATGTACCAGACCAACGCATGACCTCTAAATGTTGTTTCCAATTACGCAATCTTCATAGCCTCATCTTGGACATTCTTTGCGACCCAAATTGTCTCGCAGATAAACAAGTGTTGTTCTGGGTCCTCTGACCCAACCCCTTGAAACTCAAGCAGTCTAAGGGTTTTGTCTACCCCTGCCATGTTTCTTTGTGTATTCCCTCTGGTTGGTGATGTTGGTTGAATCTGACTCTGACTCTGACTTTGCGCAATACTTCCACTACTCTAATTGCTACTATTATGTGCTCCTTGGTTTGCTACAATTGCTTTTGATAAGTCTTCAACTGTTATTTTTTATTGTGGTGATTCACATGGGGTCGTGGATTCGACACAGGATCCTGCCTGAGTAGGACTTATCAGTTCTTCTATACTGGATTGGACCGAAAATCCTCTTCTTCTCCCCCTATATATGGTATCTCCACGATTCAGACTAGTGCACATGTTTCTCTCCCCTTTGGCTCACTACATAGCTCTCCTTTGTCAACCCTATTCTTTTGCCTCTTATATCTCTTTCCTCTGCACATCTCTCCAAAATCGTATTCTTCCTCTGCTATACCCTCTTGTTGCATCCTCAATCCCTCCCTTCCTTTTTCATCACTTCCTTCATTCTCTCAGACTATCCTCTTGTCATCCCTCAGTTCCCTATCTCTGCAAATCCCCCAGTAGTCAGAATCCATTATCATCATGTTCTTGTCACACAATAACATATTTATCCACACACTTAATGATTTCAAGAACCTCCTACGTAGACCTTTGAAAAATTCCCTTTCTACGACACTGTATGATTGGATACAATCCACTACAAACTCTATAATACATCCTCCTAGTATGTTATCCAACCAAAAATCAATTGCATGAGTAGTTGGGTTACTTACAAAATTCAGCTGTCTTACCAATTCAGGAGTCCAATTCCTTGACATTGTAGCCCTGTACCTTCCAGTTTTCTCCAGTAATCTTTCTAGCCACTTAGTCAGAATAATTGGAAATTCGCCAAAGAAAATTTCTTGCAAATCCATGTACACATACCTTTGCATCCATTACTTCTTACTCATCCAAGGGTTTCTGTTCTCCTGCCAAGCAAACTATCATTCCTTCCTTTCCAACCATTCTAAGATATCCTTCTTAGTCGGCCTCCAAAACATCCCCTTAGTCACAAATTCCAGGTGGAACCATTTGTTGGTGTTGGATGCGGTTTATAAGACCCCAGGTTCGATTTATCTATGACCAAAAAAACCCACCAGACACCGGCCCTTTCGACATCACTCACTTGCTTATATGAAGTCTCACCCAAGGTATGTATAGGTACCATGAGAACCAGGCTTCTGCAGTAGTAAGGGAATGGGAGGCAATCATACGATTCATTCTTTCTTATTATTTATGTGCGCATAACTATGTTCTTATTCAATATCAACTACTTAGTGATTCAGATTCATATTATCCATATAATTTAGGCTACTTCATAAACTCATTGCTTTACCAGTTATGAATAGTGAAACATGATTAAACATAAAATAAATTTAATCTATCATGCAACCATGTAGAATTCATAAGCAATCACATCATAAACATACGACACAAGATTTAGTGTGGTTCACCCAAATCTGGGCTATGTCCACAATGAATGGCTTATTTATTATGCTTTCATTCAATGCTTCAGGCTTGTGCACTGCACTTACATATATGTATTATGGACATCTTCCACTTCTCCTAGCCTAGTCGCTCTGTAGTGCAAGCCTCTCTCTCTCTCTCTGCATCATCGCTTACATTCAGACACATATTCCTCTATGTTATAGACTAAAACCAAACAATAACAGGAACTGAACAGACCTCAACAGATCATAGCCCGAAAGAACCCTCAAAACATATCATAGGCTGGAACCCCTAATCTCCCAACCTATTACATATTTATACATCAAATCTAGGGCTTAAAACCCTACTTAGTTCATCCCAAAAAAACCCATTACATTGCATAGCGAATTTAGTTAACTGGTTGTTCGACTGCTTTCTTCTACTTTTCCATCTACATGCTGCTTTTGCGCGTCCTTCCATATTTAGAAAGTTGAGTTGTCATGTTTCTTTTCATCCACTTTCTTCTCCTACTTTTATTCTGCTTTATTCTTCTCTTTTCTTTTATTCTGATTTATTCTGCTTACTGCGCGATGTCCTTCTTAATGCATCTCAGTTGCGCACTTCCTCGTCCTTCTTCTTCTCCTCTGTGCACTTCTTCTGTACTTGGGATTTTTCTTGAAACTATATTCCAAAACTCTCTGTCCAACAATGGGCATGCATGATAATCCTTTGTCATAAGCCATGCACATAAAATACACAAAATTATTCTTATTAGGATAGTTAGACAATAATCATGTAAAGAATAATAATATCCATTTAAAAATTAATAATTCTTACATACTAAAAATTTAGAATTTACCCTAGCACACTCTAAATCTTAGAAAATCACGAATACATCAACATAATATCTGACAAATTGTGAATTCACGATCATGTGCATTCAACGGCCTAGAAACACTAGACAATTTAATCTCATTATACAAAAGTTGTAATTCATCTATCATAGGTGCCAAATATGTATTCATTTTCTTCACTTGATACTTTTCAGGTGCTAGTAAAACCAACATTAGGTGCTCCCTATTAATTGACATCTAAGCTAGAATATTGTAGTTGATCAAAACTATGGCCATGTGGTCCATATGCTAGATTGTTGGGAGTAAAGATTAATCCCTTCCACTGCAAAACCAAATCTTATGCTTCATTTCTCTTCAACAATTTTTTATGGTCAACTAGATTTGTGTTTCACTTCTATTGAATTCGTTAGGATTCTCATCACTCCATTAGTATTTTTTATTTTTCACGGATATTAATACTTCTATTGAATGCGCACCATTCCATAAATTGGGCCAATGACTTACATTTGAACAATGACATTAACTTGGGGATTATAGGCATGTGATGGAACACTTTATTTGGTATTTTTTTGTATTGACATCATTGTGAAAACATGATTCATGATACTCTAAACACTTTCCATCTCCTCCATGTGTGTGTGTGTGTGTGTAATGCAATATTTAGGGTATGCATGAATGGAATGATAGAACACCCATAGAACCTTAATTATTGTTTGTGCTTCCTTGGTAGTTCTTGGAAGACTATTTTCCTTTGGAAACAACTTGTCATTTAATACATTGTTGGCACTAAAACATATAAAGAACTATTTTTCATATTAATAAATTTTGAAAATCACAAGGGGTTAGCTCAACTGGTTGGTTCCACTGTTTCAAGGCATTTGGATAGTTTTGTGTAACCAAGGGCCTGATTGGAAACCCTATGGATGAGGTGCACCAGTATTTTCCCATACGTTTATTAAGGATACCATACAAGAATGTGGGGAAGTATCCCTTGGGTTTCCTCATGAGTTTTTTCTTGGAAAAAAATATATAACTAAAGTTTATAGAAAATTGTTAATCAACTGGGATGAAAATTGTGTATATCACATCGAAACTACATAGTACCTCAACAATGTTGAAAATATATTATTTGACAAACCAAATTTTGCTTTATTGTTGTAGAGTAGGAGAATATCCATCAATTTACAACATCGAGCAATCTCTTCTTCAGATAAGGGCGTTGTTGTAATATTTTTTATTGTATCCCCAAGATAATATCATCCTCTTCATAATTGCCTTGGTTTTATGCCCCACTAGATTCTTAATCATCTGAAACAATCATCTAACATGTGTTTTAAGACTTCTGCATCATGAGCTAACACTATGACATTTGGTTCAACTTTGAAGAAAAAAATCAATTTTAATGTCGAAAAACAATTAAATTTCTTGATTTTCCTTTTTTTTTTTGTCTTTTGCGCCCAATAAATGTCACTTTTTCCATATTATAATTGTGAGGTATATTATTCAATGTTAGGAACGTCGGTTGTTCAATGTGTCTTGGTGCATTATTAAATTTGACAAATTCAAATGCTACTATAGTGATCACATGTCGAATAACCGATGATATTAGTAAAAAAGATTACCTCGCAATAAAACTTGACAAGTATTTTACATTATCAATGTTTAAAATAGCTATATATTTTGTGTTTTAAAAAACAACAGTGGACCCTACGCCATTTTTTTTTTGTCTAATTAAGAGTTGGGATTAAGTGACATATTAGGAGTGCAAATTTTTACTTCATAGTTGACTCATTAATATCCTCCCCATAATATGAAATTTATTTTGGCAAAAATTTGTAAATGCCATTTAATTGCTCTATATGTGATTTTTTTTAAATGTGTGCTTGTTGTATTAATGCCCAGCTAATTGAATTTTTTGTTGAAATATAAAACAATGTCAAATAGCAGTAACTTGAGTGTTGATGTATATGACCGAGTGGCTTACATGGAGCAATTAATTAAATAATCCTTCGATCTCACCATGGCTAATGATCTTGATGAGTTTGATAATCATGTGCATATGAGAAATGTTAAAAAAACATATAGAAGCATTAAGAGTTAGCTTAAGTGGTGACGAGCCAAATGTGAGATCTCTTCCCAAGTTGGTAAGGCCATGAGTTTGACACTCTTAATCCCCTTGGGGCAAGGTGCTTGGAACTCAGGAATCAACAATTTACCCTAGTTACAATTCATATTAGATCCTGAAGGAAAAATAGAAACAACATTTGCCCGGGGCCTAGGAATATCCACAAACAAACAAGTTGAAGCCTATGTCCTTCTTCAGGGTCTCCTCCTTGCAAAGGAATATAATATAAAAAATTTGTTTGTCATAGGAGATTCATGTGTTATTGTCAAATCGATGGTCATGAAATCGACCCTATTAGACAGATTTCTTTGATAATTGCTCGAATCAAGAAGGAGGTCATTAGCTTCAGCAAGGTTTCGTACTTCTAGGTATTGAGAGAATTTAACTCCCAATTTGATTCTCTAGATAAAAAATCCACCTCTCTTAACCAAGGGGACTTGATGGAAAATGAGGGTTGATTCCACCACATAATCCCCTAAGTTCATAAGGTTATGAATTTAAGCCACGTATCATCACCATTAATCACCACTAGTTTCAACATTGCTCATATCAATCCTTAAGCACGGAGATGGGATCCAAAAGGACACAATCCCCTCTCATTCACATGCTGGAATTAATCTCAGTCCCATCTATTAAATTCCTAATTGTGGTTTATTGTTGGTGAGGTGGGATAATGAATCAGTTTGAGGAAGGAGTTCGTAGTGGATTTTGGAGAAACATCTTCCAACTTGGAACTCACCTAGTAAGAGTTTCTCTTGGTCTTTGGTGTTAGACAGTTGGTTGTCATTGATGTCAACCCTTGGAGCATTCGAGATACCCCACAATTGTGATTGAGATTGATGGTGAGTTAGTTGTCATTGATGTCAACAAGAATGGTTGATGTCAGCAAATGTGTTGGGTGCATTTGATGAAGTCTACACGACGCCCCAGAGGCGTGGTCATGAGACCCAAATTTTTTGAAGGAATAAGGACATGAAGGACAATGAAAATGTAGGTAACACACTCATAGATGGATAGTCCTCATCATGTCAATTCCGGTGATAGGTGGTACGCCACGTGGTTCCTCATTATTGAGGAGTTATGGTCTTGTGAAGTTAGAAGCCCTGAAGAATGGTCAATAAGCCCCTAGTTGGTTACAAGTATTTAATGAAAGGGTAAAGTAGTTGTAAAAAGAAAGTCAAGAAGCCCCTAAGATCAAGGAAAAATGTTACCCAACAAAAGTATAAATACACCTCAAGGAGTCATTCACAAGTACATTCACTCACTTATTCTATTGAATATCTTCTAGTGAACTAGTGATCTATTTGACAAGTTTGCAATGGTGAAATATGAGGTAGCGACAGGTGAGAAGTGCAGGAGTTTCAGGATTACAGAGGAGAGCTATGGTTTTTTGTAAAAACCCTAATTGACTGATCCCTGTGGGTCAGAAAACTATTGTCCTACGAGGCATCCCCACGGGTTGTACAATGTCTGTCACACAAGGCCCCGCGTAACATTAGTTCTTAGTCCCGCAAGGCTAAGACAAATTTAGGGATTATGTTGGTGCCAGGTTGTTGAGGACCGAGGAAAGGTTATAGGTCGGTATTGCATAGTTTCATCTCAACTACAAGATCAAAGGTAAGTTTTAAGGGTTATGCTTACGTTGTTATGGCACATGCTTAGTAGTGATCATGCATGGTATGGTACACCTTGGTGATGACATGATACCTTGTTAGAAGTACACTCTTAGCTATGTTGATATCTGATTTGGTACATGTCATGGTTATGGTTCATTATTAGAGGCATATCTTTGAGATGTTGGTACATGGTTGAAGTTCACACTTGGTATATGGTAGAACATGTATGAGATACACCTCTTGGTGATGTTGGTACTTTGTTGAGGTACATGGCACATGGTTTGAGGTACATATTAGTTATATGTTGATGATGTGATGATAATGCCTTTGGCATGTTTTTGAGGCATATGGTATATGTATGAGGCACATTGATGGTGCATACTTGAGGCATGCTTGGTATATTGATGAGGCATTGACACATGATTGAAGCACATCTTAGATGCATGGTGTTGGCACTTGAATGAGGTACAACTATGGATGTTGTTGATACATGGTTGAAGTTCACACTTGGTAT
>ML819436.1:5225-23359 GCA_009831015.1 Picea engelmannii
TTAACAATTTTTTAATCATTACAAATAAAAGTAGATGCATTCATGACAATCCATCGAAGCAAGCATGCAATAGGGGAAATTTGAGTTCAAGAATGGGCTTCCTAAGTAAAATAGAAACATAATAAGTGTATAATACACATCACACTATTTTAGAGGTGTTATCTCCTTATTATGACTAATTCCATGTAAGTTGGGTTAATGTAGAGTAATGAGAAATAAGAAAAAACAATTTTGATTATTGTTCAAACATAATAAATTATTAGTTTAGCTCATGAATTGCCAAAAAAATATATTTATTGAATAAAAAAGAAACTCAACTAAAAAATATAAAAACCTTGTCTCCTTTTCACAATGAACAAAAAAGTGATGGCTAAATAAATATTTTGAAATTCTAACTATCTGAGTCTTCTTAAAAAGGGAAAAACCCCTTAAGGGAAAAGTTATGTGGGTAAAGTTCCCATCAATAAGGTGGAACTATAACTTCTAGCAAAATTCTTATTGTATTTGAAGAAGAATTTCAACGGAAAAATGGTTACGTTTATCTATTTTTTAACTTACTCCATTACAAATTTATCCTCTTTAATTTTTAATTTTTAATCATTGTAAACTAACGATAAATAAACTAAAAAAAGTCTTGTTGTGATATTTTATTATTTTTTATTGAATAGTAATTAAGAATGACATAATTTCTACATTTGGCTATTTTTTTAAAGTGATTTTTTTTCAAGCCCTTTCTATTTGAGAATTTGATTTCTATTTTTAAAGTAAGATTTTTTCAAGATTGTAATATGGACAATCTAAGTGAGATCTTACTTACCAATTCTAACTACTTCTCAATGAAATTTCATATGGAGGATTTACTAAGAAGTAAGGGACTTTACCAAATTACCTTGGGAACACAAATTTCTCCCACTAATGCATTAAAGAAATAAAAATGGGACAATTAAAATGATGCAACACATGGATTGATAGGGATGTCAATCTAAGGTGATTTAAAGTTTCAATTTCAAAGGATTGAAACTCCAAATGTAGCTTGGAAAAATTTAGAAACTATGTTTGGTAAACACAATGTGATTCGAACCCACCAACTAAAAAAACAATTGATTACTTTAAATCCTATTGATTTCTCTTGCATTGATGATTGCCTATCTAAATTTAAGACACTTCTACTTTTATTTATAAAATGTAAGATACAAAAGAAAGATGGTCAAATCATATATGTTATCCTTGCTAATCTTGGAAATGCATATTTTCTTTTTGTATCTACTTTTCACTCCACCAGAGAATCCCTCATTAGTCAAGAGGCTACTTACAAAATGCTCTCTTTTGAAGGTTTTTGTGATCATCTCACTAAAGAGAAAGATAATCTCTTACATATTTGATTGATCAACTCTGCAAATACAACTAACAAAGATTTAGTGGCACAATAGAAGCAAGGCCCCAAACATCCCAAGAAACAACCTCCTCGCAACAAGAAACAAAACAAGGGTTCCAAACCCCCTTAGCTTTCTTTTGCTCCTAATGTTATTAAAGGAGCTAATCCAAAAGGAAAGAAGTCTAACAAACATTGTAAGTTTTGTGGGAAAGAAGGCCATCCAGAGTCATAATGCTTCAAAAGGATGGAAGCAATTGAAGCAAACATGAAGACGAACAACCTCCAATTGGATTACTCTTTCTCTCATTCCTAAAAAATACATTCTCTTTAAATGCATCAATTTTTAGTTTTTCAAATGCGTAGATTCTTGATTCGTGATCCTCTTATCATCTGGTTAACGATCAATCCGTTTCTTTTTTCTCATAACTAATTAACACCAATCAAGAGTAGTTCAAGTAGTTGATGGTCACTTTAATGATGTACTATCAGTTGCTAGTCTCTCTTGCAACCTTCTTTCTATCTATCAATTCACTCATTTTGGTGAAGGTAAAACTGTGGAATTTCTGCCTCACCAAGTTGCAATAAAGAACTGGAAGGATCCTCAACATATTGTAGCATCAAGAATAGTTGATGATATTACTAAGTTGTACAAATTTGACAACTTTGGGTCAGATTCTCTTCCTTCAATTTTTATTCATCATAGTGATGACATGAGTAGACTTTGGCATGTGAAATTTGGCCACCTCAACTATCCCTCATTGAAACTATGTAAACATAATATGATCACTAGTCTTCTTCTCATCTCTTACAGGGATGGTGTTTTCACAAGTTGTGTTCTCAACAAATACCATCAAGATAGTTTTGACAAACATCCTTTTGGCATGCCTCAACTCCCTTATAGTGTGTGCACATTTATTCATGTGGTCCACTTCCTTCTTCTGCTTTCTCTAGGTGCAATTACTTTTTAACCCTCATTGATGACTTCTCCAAGTCCTCTTGGGTTAATTTATTAAAACTTAAAAGTAACATTTTTGGCATGTTTTTGGCCTACAAGGCCCTTGTAGAAAAACAATATGGGCATCAACTTCATAAGCTAAGAAAAAATAATGGTGGAAAATATATTAAGAACAAATTTAATGCATTATACAAGGCATTCAAATGTAACATATTGTTCCAAACACACCACAACATAATGGTATTGCTAAGAGAAAGAATCACACCTTAAAATAAATGACAAATTGTACGATCCAATCTAAGGGATTAAGTCCTCATTTTTTGGCAAAATCTATTATTTGTGCCAATTACATAATTGATCACATTTCCACAAAGGATTTAAAATACCTAACACCTTAATAAAAATGGAGTAACATAAAACCATATGTAAGCCACTTTCATGTAGTTATTAGTGAAGCATGTGTGCACATTCCTTATGAGAAAAGGAAAGCCTTACAACCTAAAAGTGAGAAGTGCATTTTTATCAGTTATTCAGAGGATGTAAGAGTTTATCATTTTCTTGTACCTAATAAAAGGGAAGTCATTATTAGAAGAGGTGTTAAGTTTGATGAAGGTATCTCGACCTATCTTCCTAATTTGATGTCTATGCCATATTTGGCATGCAATCCATCCTCAACATATGTGCCATCTCCTTTTACTCCTTTTATACCAACTTCTTCTTCAAATCCTTCTTACCATTATTCTAGTTCATTTTTCTTCTTTAGATATTTATAATGAGGATGCAAAAAATCCTCCACCTACTTAATCTCATCCTCCAAATGAATCTATTGAACCCAAACTTGCAGTAGCTCCTTAGCTCTCTCTATGATCTGGTCGTTGATCCTTATGATCAATGCCAAAAACATTCAAAATTTTAATGAACCTCTTCACTTTTGGTTAAAGTTTCAAAAATTCCAGATCCAAAAAGAGTTATAGAAGCTTCTGACCATCCAACATAGGTTGTAGTGATGAATGAAATATCTTTTTCCTTGCTGGGAAATTAATCTTGGGATCTAGTCCCTCTTCCAAAAGGAAGAAAAATTATCAGATGCAAATGAGTTTACAAAACTAAATATGTTGCGGATGGTAGTGTTGGTAGACAAAATGCCTAGTTGGTTTCCAAGGGTTTTTCACACGCATAAGATTTTGATTACACTTAAATCTTTTCCCCCATTACCAAAATGAATTCTAGCCACCTTGTTCTTGCCTTTGTATCTTCATATGAAGGAGAGTTCCATCAAATGGAACTGAAATCTACCTTCTTTGATGGGGATTTGCAAGAAGAAATTTATATGGAATAACCTCCTAGATTTCTCAAGTGACTCTAGCCTTGTTTTCCACCTCAAGAAATACCTCTATGGCCTCAAGCAAGCACCTAGTGCTTGGTATGAAAAAATGGACTAAGTCCTTCTTGACTTTGGCTTCTCTAGATGTCACTCTAACCCTAATGTCTATCCTAGGGAAGTAGGTGACTATATTCTCATACTCATACTTTATGTTGATGACCTTATACTCATTGTTAGTGATCCCAAACATATCACCCATGTGAAAACCAATCTGAAGACGAAATTTGAAATAACATACTTAGGAAACTTGCACTATTTTCTTGGCCTCCAAGTTTTTCAAACCTAAGAAATAATTTCTCTTTCCCAACCTAAATATGCATGTAACGTTCTTTGTTTCTTTCACATGGATGATTGTAAACCAAGTCCATCTCCCTTTAGTATAGATTTAAAAACATTTCCTCATGTACCTCACCCAATATGGACGCCACTTTGTACCATCAATGATCCAGGTGGATATTGGCGGACACCCACCTATTCCAACTTACTCCTCTTGTACGTTTTTAGTTTAGCATGTTCTTCTGTACTTCTTTATAATTGTGGGTTATACACTTCTGGGGATATCTGAATCCATACACATATTCGAGGTGGATGTTGTTGGCCTCTCACCTAATCCAAATGACTTATTTTGTATGTTTTCATGTTAGCACATCTTGTTGTACTTCCAGGGCCGTTTTGGATCCCTAAACAATGGTTTTTTGGCTCGCCATAGTCAAATTGTAGACAAAATCAATGTTTGATGTCGTAATGTGTAGTTATATGAAAAACCTTTCCAACGGGCTATCACGTGCCTAAAACGGAGGTCGTATGAAAAAGTTACGACCCCAGGAAGTTGAGGTACCAACTTACCCATAGGGACCCACATGACTTTTGGCGTTTCACCTCCTAGGGTTAGGTTTTTGGATGTCTAGGGTTTTGGAATTCATGAGTAATATAAAAAAGGCCTCTGGAGCCTCATTGTAATCATTTTTATCAGACGGATGCACATAGCAGCCACATCTCTTCTAAGAGATAACTACCACCATTCGAGAAAGTGTTTCAGTTCTGCAGTTTCAACCTATTTTATTTATTCAATAGAAGATATTGTTCATTGGATATCTGTGTTGTTCTCCATATCTCTGTGTTTATTGTATCCAGTCTGTTAATTATTTTGTTCTACTCCTAAATCTAGATCAGTGGTATCAGAGTAGTCTTCTCTTCATTTATTTTTCTTCGTGCATGTCCTTGACAAGATCTCGGTACAAGAAGTTAGGACTCAAACCAATTGATTCGTTGCGAGATCGGTCACGTCGAGCCCGAAAACAAACCATGGGGGACGAAAAGAAATATGATGGAGCAAGAGATCCTATTTAAATGTTGCTCGAGGAATCCCTCACACGACAAAGGAACAAAATGATGGACAACTTTGTGCAGATCCTTCGACAGCTTGCCACAGGAGAAGCATCATCATCAAGCGGCCATGCAACCCCCTACAAGGTATAGGTAAAATTTGATATTCCATTATTTAAAGGACTAATAGATTCATATGTTGTATATAAATGGTTGAATCTACTCGAAGGGTATTTTTTGGTGCACAATTTTTTCGATAGGGAAAATATTACTTTTTCACTCCTCAAGGTCATCCCCCATGTTAAGGACTGGTGGGATACTTAATATGAGAAAATGGTCGTAGAGGAATATGCAATATTTGTGGTTTCCCCTACATGGGATTCCTTCCGGGACACCATTAAAGAACAATACTACCCTGTTGGAAGCTACGAGGACCAGTACACTAGATGAACCACCCTGTGTCAAGAAAGGGACCAAACAGTACCAAATTTCACCAATATTTTCCATACCCTGCGCACCAAATTGGGTATCAAAGGCTCTGAGAGACATCTAGTGCTCAAATACCATGGTTGTTTGCATAGATACATTCAAACATAAATGGAGTTTGTGGAAATCACCTCATTTGGCACAACTTATAGATACGCTTTCAAGATCGAGCATAAATTTAAGCAGAAGAAGCGAGAGTTTCGATTTGCAAACTCTTCACAACCAAAGAAAGGTAAAGGATACCCCAACCCACACATCAAGGGAATGAGCCAATATGGCCACTCTTAGGACAACCAAACCAAGCCGAGACAATGAGAAGATGAAGAAGGACACAGGAAAATGGTGTGAGTACCATAAAATCCCTTGGCACAACATTGAATAATAACGCTCCAAGCAGTCACTCGTGGTCGAGATGAAGGATTCCAATTTAGAGGTTGATTCTGATTTCAAATCAAATCTAGAAGGAGGGAAGTAGATTATCGATGTTGAAGCCAGTGCCACTGTCGCTACCACCAAAGTCTAGGCAAGAGAACCAGAAGAACCATAGGAAGGGGAACACCTCTTTCACTCACAGATGTGGGTAAATGGGGCTCTGCTTAATTTTATTGTCGATAGAGGAAGTCAGAAGAACCTGATCTCAACAGAGGTCATGAATTTGCTGGACCTACCAATGACATCACACCTGCAACCCTACACCATCGGTTGGCTTCACCAAGGGAGAGATCTTTGTGTCAGCCAAAAGTGTCATCTGCCCTATGACATCAAGCCTTTCAAATATGAGGTATTGTGTGATATTGCTCCCCTTGAAGTTTGTGATGTTCTTTTAGGAAAACCATATTTGTGGAAGCGTCATGTTGTGTATGAGTCTAGAACCTATAATGTTATTATTACTTTGTGTAGAAAATTGTATAGGATACCAAAGGTAGCGCCGCCTACCGCTATTTATTTAATCTTTGCTAAGCAATGCAGTAAGGTCATTTCACAGACCGAGAAGTTCATATTCTTTGTGATCCATGCTCACAGTAAGTAGAAGGTCATCGCCACATCCGTGGCCTCTACATAGAGCATCTCTTTATGGTAGAAGAAAGTGGATGAGGTCATGGAAGAATACATAGACATCTTCTCCTCACTCACCGGGGTATCGATGCACTGCCAAGTCAATCATCCAATTGATCTAACCCCCAATGTAACTCTACCTAATGGAACAATCTATCGTTGCTCGCTGATGGAAAATGACAAAATCAGGCATCATATCCCATAACTTCTTCAAAAGGGTCACATCAGACCCAACTCCTCCCCTTATGGAAGCCTGATTGTACTAGTGCAGAAGAAGGATAGGACTTAGAGACTCTGCATTGATTACAGAGCCTTAAACAAAATCATATTCAGGAACCGATACCTAATTCCCAGGATTGATGACCTTCTTGACCAACTCAAAGGGGAAAAGTTCTTCAACAATATCGACCTAAAGTCTAGCTACCACCAAGTTCCCATTGAACTAACTGATGTATGGAAGATAACCTTCAAATATAAAGAAGGTCTCTTTGAATGGTTGGTCATGCCCTTTGGCTTAAAAAATTCACCAACCACTTTCATGAGGTTGATGGATGATGTATTGAGACCCTTCATCGACTCTTTTGTGGTGGTATATTGGGATGACATCCTCATCTTCAGCAGAACTTGGGAGGAGCACATGCAACATATTCATTAGGTTTTGATCACTCTCTGGAAGTGCAATCTATATTCCAACTTGGAAAAATTCTCTTTTGGCATGAACAAGGTCCAATACTTGGGCTACATTGTTGATGAGCATGGGGTACATGTTGATCCAACTAAGCTCCAAGTCATATGTGATTGGTCAGGCTTGACCACACTAACTGAGCTTCATAGCTTCTTGGGACTGACCAACTTCCACTGATGGTTCGTGTTGGGATTATCCCATATTGCATGGGTCCTCATCCAGGTGACCAAGGGCGGTGGCAGGGAAAAGTTCATTTGGGAGAAGGAACAAGAACAAGTATTTAATGATATGAAGCATCACTTGTGCTCATCTCCAATACTCTCCTTTCCCGATCTAAAACAACCATTCGAGTTTGAGACTGATGCATCTGACTATGTTGTAGGCACAGTTCTCACTCAGCACAATCATTCGATGGCATACCATATTGAGACACTCTTAGATACTGTCCATAAACACCCCACCTATGACAAGGAAATGTATTCCATTGTACAAGCCTGTCGTCAATGGAAACATTACATTCTGGGAAAGGAGACGATCATCCACACTAATCATAAGGCTCTACATTTCATACAAACACAGGGGAAATTGCAAAACAACCTCCATCAGAAGTGTTCCACCTACCTGCAACAGTTCCATCTCAACATAAAGTATAAGAGAAGGATATCAAATCATGTCACTGACTACCTCAGTCGCCCTCTGATGTCTGCACTCACCATTGTTCTCCATTCCTGTGGACATGAGGCATCTGAGTGTCCCCAGCTTTATCAGTGAGATCCAGACTTAGCCACCACCTATCAACTCTTGGGTACATGTGCAACTTTTGTTGGAACAGGGGCAAACCCAGGGTTTAGCTCCAAGAGCGCACCAAGAAGTCCTAACTACTGGCCCTTTCGACTACACCTGTGAAGCAGATGCAGTCTCACCCGAAGAAGCTATGGGGGGGTTGCAAGACAAAAATTTCTACAACCAAGGGACATATCAAGTGGATCCAACACTAGAACAATACAACATGCATATATCACTTATCAACTTAGATCTATTCCACACATATTATCAAATCTACCACAGTAATGCAATAACAGTGTATAAAATGACAAGAACATAGTATCAATCACACATAACACAAAATATACGTGGTTCACCCTCTCTCTAGGACTACGTCCATAGAACTGTGCTTTATAATATATTAAGATGAAGCATACAGTTCTTATTTGCGCTCTTAGCCAGCAGGTTTTCTCTCACTAGTACATATGACCAAATTTGTGATGTTTTTTCGTTGCTATTGCCACACTTATTCGTCGCAATTTCCACGAAAGTGAAGAATTTTTTTCGTTGCTATATCCACGAACCAGGTGCTCGTGGAAACAATGATGAAATTAGCTCTCCACGTGTCATCACCATCAAGATGGGTTAACCCTATGCATTTTCGAAATTGGTTCGAAACTCCATTGCAATTATGATGAAAAACCGTGGCAATGTAAAAAAAAATGTTGAAAGTTGCGACGCAAAATCCTGGCAATAACAACGAACATTTATGCCAAGACAAAAAACTATGACACAGATTTTGTATGTGCAATGCAAAAGCGTGGAAAATTGCGATGAAAAATTGTGGCAATGTAAAAAAAATTGTGGAAAGTTGCGATGCAAAAGCGTGTCAATAACGACGAACATTTATGCCAAGATAAAAAAATTACGATGCAGATGTTGTATGTGCGACGCAAAAGCGTGGAAAATTGTGACGAAAAACCGTGGAAATGTAAAAAAAATGTGGAAAGTTGCGATGCAAAAGCGTGGCAATAGCGACGAAAATTTATGCCAAGACAAAAACTTACGACGCAGATGTTGTATGTGCGACGCAAAACTGTGGAAAATTGCGACGATTAAAAATTGGTTTCCGACGAACTATTGTTCATTCTGCGATGTGTCCTTTAAGTTAAAAAAAAAAATACACGAGATATGGTATTACCATATTACATTGTAATATGGTATACCATATTAAAATGTAATATGGTAATGCCATATTACATTGTAATATGGGATTACCATATTACAATGTGATGCAGGAGCATCGCCAACACATCAAGCGAGCCAGCGCGGAAGCGGAGGACAGCTGGACAAGCCAGCACAAAATTTTGAAAACACTTGGAAGTTGTTGCGCGACCTTAAATGTGTCATTTAAGATGAGGCACACTTGTATATTGTAATGGACCATGAGTGGATAGCTCTCATCCTTAGGTAGATAGACGACATTTAATATAGTAAATGCAGGTAGATAGGAATTAAATTCTAGATTTGATAGCTTTAGAGCGCAAGAGGGAAATGGGATATAGACACCCTCATTGTGCATTGTAACATTAGCTAGAGAATTCATAAGAGAAGAGCATGCAAAGAATTGTATGAAGAAACACCCATGTATAGACATTCGAATTAATAGAAAGAGCTTTGATTCAAATTCATGGATTGTGTTGTTCTCTGTGTATTGATGTTATGCTCATAAATGTTTTATTCCTATTATGCATTTTCTTTTATATGCTGTGTATGTGATTTCATGGTTGAATTGAAGTCTGAGAGGAAGAGTGAATGAGTTTCAATTGTTTCTCTAATTGAGCCAAGGGATTCCTGCAAGGAGTGGAGTTGAATTTTCCGCAAGGAGTGCGTTGACAGAAAGGTTCAGTTAGAGATAACTTTTCTTGTCGTTCATCTCAGAAGTGCAGAGGCACAGTGTCGTGCAAGGAGTGCACAGGCCAAAGCTAAATCTCAGAGTTGTGATTCCGAGCGATAATATTGAAGACTGCTGCTGCAGGAGTGCGTGGAGTCAAACGACTTCAACACTTAGTCGAGGTTGAAGGTTTGCCGCAAGGAGTGCGTGCAAAAGGTTTCCTGAGAAGACTTAAAGTCGTGGAAAGATCAGGAGGGATAAGCCTTTGAATTTGTTGAAGGATAGCTCAGACAAGATGTATCGCAGAGGTTGGAAAGAAGCGTCGTAAATTACACGTAGGTGGACGAGTTCCACGAAGGTGTACTTAGTTTTATTTCACAGGAATAGCTAAGTGCAGAAAGGATAGACGGTCGGTATTCTCCATGGAGAATCTGCGAGTTTCTGTGAGTCATCATATCTCAAAGAGGTGCCAGGGAGTTACAGCACAGCGTGGAAGGGTTCAAGGCTCGGGACAGACCGGGCGTTGATTCAAGCAGACCAGGGTCGTTGGATCAATCACGAGATCACCTATCGGGGTTTCGAGAGAAAAGAGTTGAAGGTTTGGCCATGGGAATCGCGATATTGCGATACGCGATATCCCGACGGAAGAGTTGTGTGGGCCACAGTATAAGTTGGTGACGTGGACAGGCGACGTGGGTCATCGGGATCTTGTCACGAGAAGTCCCGAGATATTTGCATTAGGATTCGCGATCCCGCAAAGTTCGAAGTCCCGACAAGATAAGGGGTGTTGACAAGTCAAATCACGTGCGCATCGGGTATCGTGAGTTGGAAAACCTAAGTGTTTGGTGTCGCGAGTAGTGAAGTCACGATAGAGCTGAAGTCCCGATAAAGGAAGGGGGAAGTCAGCGTTGACTGACATATCGGGTCTCGGGGATTTGAGAACCCAGTGCCCGACCTTTGAACTCGTGAAGTCACGAGTTCCGATTCCCCGATAAGACGAAGAAAGGGGAACCACGAAGAGAATCCGTGGGTGCATATTTCCCGACAGGGAAATAGAAGGACGTTTGAGTTCTTCAGGCCGTAAAAAGAAGAAGATCCTATGTGAGAGGACGCGCCCGAGGGTGCGGCTACGCCAAGTTTGTTATCAGAGCGGGAATATCTCTTTACTTTTTGTAGTAGAGAAAGAAATTCACCATGCCGCCGAGTAGAGAAAGACAGCCACCTGATCCAGAAGATAGGGAGGTGAGAAGAAGAGGCAGGCAGGTAGTCAATCCAGAAATGGAAAGGCAGATGAGAGATCTTCGAGCAAGACTTGAAGACATGGAGACAGCTCAGAGACGCACATCTAGTGTAGGGGATCTTAGTGATTCCGAGAGCGAGATTGAGGCTGAACGAGAGGAGGAGGTTGCAGCTGAAGATGCTTCAACCGAGCATTTGATTAAAGCCATTGCCAAGATGGGTGCGAAGGAAAAAATGGACATTCCAGTCTATGAAGGAAATCTGGATGCAGAGGAGCTGCTAAATTGGATTAGAGCTCTGGATACATACTTCGATTATGAAGATATCGAAGAGGATAAGAAAGTCAAGCATGTTGTCACATGCTTGAAGGGACATGCAGCATTGTGGTGGTATGAGCTACAAGTTGACAGACGCTACAAGGGCAAGAAGAAGATTAAGAGTTGGGATCGAATGATTGCAAAGATGAAAGCGAAATTCATCCCAAGAGACTATCAAATTACTCTATTCAGGAGGATGCAAAATCTGAGACAAAAACTGATGACAGTGAAAGAATACACTGAGGAATTCTATCGACTGAACATCAGAGCAGGTCATCGGGAGAGCAATTATGAGAAGGTTTCTAGATATCTGAATGGTTTGAGATACGACATTCAGGATGAATTAACCATGCTAACCATCCGAATGGTGGAAGATGCTTATCAATTGGCTCTGAAAGTTGAAGAGAAGCTGAGCCGAAAGAAAGGACAGAGAGGCCGAGGCAGAAGCCAGCCCAGAGGCAAGGCAGTTTCCCAGGATAAATACCAGAAGCCCAAAGAGGAATGGAAGAAACCTCAGGGTAAGGTCGAAAGAGGTGGAACCTCACAGAGTCAGCCATATGTTGAGCAGAGAGGGCAACATACAAAGCAGAGCGGAGGATATGCTGATGGCAATACTTTTCCTTGTACCAGAGGTAGAGGAAGAGGCCGAGGTGGAGTCATCACATGCTTCACATGTGGGAAGAATGGGCACAATTCTTACGAGTGTCCAGAGAAAAAGAAGGACATTGGAGAAGCTCACATCACAGAAGCACAGAGGCGGGATGTTGAGGCCGAGGATGCTGAAGGTGGAAGATCGCTTATGATGCAAAAAGTCCTTTTGACACCCGAGAAGGAGGTGGAAAGTTCAGTCCAAAGGACCAGATTGTTCAGAACATCTTGCAAAACCAAGGACAGGGTGTGCAAGGTTATCGTGGACAGTGGTAGCACGGATAATCTCGTATCCACAGAGATGGTGGAAAAGATGGAGCTGGAAATGACTGATCATCCAAGCCCATACAGAGTTTCATGGCTATAGAAGGGAGACCAGGTAACTGTTACTAAACAATGCTCGGTCGAATTCAAGATAGGAGGGTATAATGATAAGATTTTATGTGATGTTATTCCCATGGATGTATGTCATTTATTGCTAGGTAGACCATGGCAATATGACATAAATGTGATTCATGATGGGAGGATGAACACATATACCCTGGAGAAGAATGGGAGAACCCATATGTTGCTTCCGATAAAGGATAAATAGGTGAAGCCGGAAGTAAGCAACACAGTACTTCTCATGAGTGGGAAAGAACTTCTTACAAAGGTTAAGAAGAAGGAATATCCACAATTCTTTGTTTTCAGGAAGCCGAGGATTGTTCTGACTAGCACAAGAGTGGATGATTTACCAGATGAGATTCAGGAACTGTTGGGAGAGTTCACTGACATCATAGTGGACGAACTACCTCATTCATTGCCACCAATGAGGAGTGTGAGCCATCACATCGATCTCATACCAGGAGCTAGTTTGCCGAATAAAGCCGCGTACAGGTTGACGCCGCAGGAAAATGAAGAGGTCAAGAGGCAAGTCCAGGATTTGATGGACAAAGGATTGGTCAGGGAAAGTTTGAGTCCATGTGTTGTTCCGACAGTACTCAGTTCGAAGAAGGATGGAGGTTGGTGCATGTGTATCGACTCAAGGGTGATCAACAAGATGACCATCAGGTACAGATTCCCATTGTCGAGGATGGATGATCTAATGGATTTCCTGAGCGGGGCAAAGTATTTTTCAAAGATTGATTTGAAAAGCGGATACCACCATATTCGTATGAGGGAAGGCGATGAGTGGAAGATAGCCTTCAAGACAAACGAAGGATTATATGAATGGCTAGTCATGCCATTTGGTTTGACGAATGCACCAAGTACCTTTATGAGGTTGATGAATGAAGTCCTGAGAGAGTTCATTGGGAAGTTCGTCATTGTGTATTTAGATGACATACTGATTTACAATAAATTAGTGGAAGAACACTTGAAGCATTTGGCCATTGTGATGAAGAAGCTACAGTAGGAGAAGTTGTTGATTAATATGAAGAAATCCTCATTTATGAAGACAGAGCTCATTTCCCTGGGATTTGTTATTTCGGATAATGAGTTAAGGATGGATCCAAGTAAGGTGGAGGTGATTAAGAATTGGCCATCACCGAGAAATATTTTCGAGGTGAGAAGTTTTCATGGTCTAGCTAGTTTCTACCGAAAATTCATCAGGAATTTCAGTGGAATCAGTGCAGCGATGATGGATACAATAAAGAAGTGGCATAAGTCTTTTCACTAGACAACAGAGGCTGAGAAAAGCTTCAATCTGTTGAAGCGAAAGATCACGGAACAACCGGTGTTGGTGTTGTCGGATTTCCTGAAGACATTTCAGGTGAAATCTGATGCCAGTGGGTATGCCATAGGAGTAGTCTTGAGTCAGGAAGACAGGCCGGTTGCATATTTCAGTGAGAATATGGATGAAGCAAAACTGAAATACTCCACGTATGATAAAGAGTTTTATGCTATCATACAAGCACTGAAGAAGTGGAGGAATTACTTGATCCCAAAGGAATTTGTTTTGTACAGTGACAACCATGCATTACAGTTTGTGACTCAATAGGAGAAGTTGAATCATAAACATGCAAAATGGGTAGAGTATATGCAGAATTTCACATTTTGATTAAGCATATTTTGGGTACTGCTAACAAAGTGGCTGATGCTTTGAGAAGGAAGTGTTTGTTGCTGCAGGAGTTTCGAGTCAAAACATTAGGTTTTGATAATCTCAGGGACATGTACACAGGAGATGCAGATTTTGTAGAGGCATATGAAGCAGCTAAGAATCTAGTTCTCAGAGACAAAAGCCCATGGATAGACTATATGATCCAGGAAGGATTGTTGTTCAGAGGAAATCAGCTGTGTATCCCGAAATGCTCCATGAGGGAGAATCTGTTAAAGGAGAAACACAGTGGAGGCCTAGCAAGACATTTTGGCCATGACAAAACATTCACAAAGTTAAATGAGTCATACTTTTGGCCGGGAATGTGAGCAGATGTCAAGATATTTGTGGACAGATGTAGAGTTTGCCAGCATTCGAAGGGGAGAAAGAAGAATGCATGTTTTTATTATCCATTGCCCATACCAGAGAGGCCATGGGAGGCGATAAGCATGGATTTTGTATTGGGGTTGCCAAGGACGTAAAGAGGTGTTGATTCAATCTTTGTGGTCATCGATAGGTTTTTGAAAATGGCACATTTCATCCCATTCCAGAAGACCAGCGATGCGACTCACATCGCGAACTTGTTTTTCAAAGAGGTCATTCGACTTCATGGATTGCCGAAAAGCATAGTTTCAGACAGGGACACTAAATTCATAGGGAATTTTTGGAGGACACTATGGAAGAAGTTGGCAACTAACTTGGCATTTAGTTCAGCTTATCATCCTCAGAAAGATGGACAAACAGAGGTGGTGAACATAAGTCTAGGAGACTTGCTGAGAATCTTGGTGACGGAGCAACACAACAGTTGGGACCACATATTGCCACAAGAAGAATTTGCATACAACGATTCAGTGAATCGGAGTACATGAAAGAGTCCATTTCAGGTTGTATATGGGATGCAGCCGAGAGGAGTTTCTGAATTGCGAGATTCAGAACAGACTGCTACTAGCAGCGCTAGTGCAGAAGAATTTGCTGAGGCAATGAAATAACTTCACAGCCAGGTGAAGCAGCGACTGCAAGACTCAAGTCAAGAATATAAACGTAGAGATGATCAGCGGAGGAGACAACTTCAGTTCGAAGTTGGTGAATTGGTTTTGGCACACTTGAGGAAGGGAAGGTTCCCAAGGGGAACATACAATAAACTCAAGATGAAGAAAATCGGACCATGCAAGGTCTTGAGAAAATTCAGAGAAAATGCTTATGAGATTGAGTTGCCGAATGGCATCGGAATATCTCTGATATTCAATATTACAGACTTATACCCATACAGAGCAGGAGAAACAGACACTGGAGCCGAGGAACCAGTGATCCAGTGGGTGAAACAATTGCCAGTTGCAGAGAATCCGCAGATGGAATGCATACTGGACAAGAGAGTGAGTAAGAAGACCATAAGAAAATAATACTTCGAGTATCTGGTCAAGTGGAAAAATCACCCGGTGGAAGATTCCAGCTGGGAGACTGAAGCAGTAATACAGAAGCATGGACAGACCGTGCAGGAGCTCATGGACAGGAGCCCATGAAAGTTTTCAGGCCGAGGAGTATGATGCAGGAGCATTGCCAACACATCAAGCGAGCCAACGCGGAAGCGGAGGACAGCTGGACAAGCCAACACAAAATTTTGAAAACACTTGGAAGTTGTTGC
The DNA here is from genome assembly GCA_009831015.1 of Picea engelmannii. NCBI lineage: Eukaryota > Viridiplantae > Streptophyta > Pinopsida > Pinales > Pinaceae > Picea > Picea engelmannii. Next base: position 21,072 of record ML819436.1, read on the forward strand.
GCGACCTTAAATGTGTCATTTAAGATGAGGCGAAATTGTATATTGTAATGGACCTTGAGCGGATAGCTCTCGTCCTTAGGTAGATAGACAACATTTAATATAGTAAATGCAGGTAGATAGGAATTAAATTCTAGATTTGATAGCTTTAGAGCGCAAGAGGGAAACGGGATATAGACACCCTCATTGTGCATTTTAACATTAGCTAGAGCATTCAGAAGAGAAGAGCATGCAGAGAATTGTATGAAGAAACACCCATGTACAGACATTCGAATTAATAGAAAGAGCTTTGATTCAAATTCATGGATTGTGTTGTTCTCTGTGTATTGATGTTATGCTCATAAATGTTTGCTTCCTGTTATGCATTTGCTTTTATATACTATGTATGTGATTTCATGGTTGAATTGAAGTCTGAGAGGAAGAGTGAATGAGTTTTAATTGTTTCTCTAATTGAGCCAAGGGATTCCTGCAAGGAGTGCAGTTGAATTTTCTGCAAGGAGTGCGTTGACAGAAGGGTTCAGTTAGAGATAACTTTTGTTGTCGTTCATCTCAGAAGTGCAGAGGCACAATGCCGTGCAAGGAGTTCGCAGGCCAAAGCTAAATCTCAGAGTTGCGATTCTGAGCGAGAATATTGAAGACTGTTGCTGCAGGAGTGTGTGGAGTCGAACGACTTCAACACTTAGTCGAGGTTGAAGGTTTTCCGCAAGGAGTGCGTGCAAAAGGTTTCCTGAGAAGACTTAAAGTCATGGAAAGCTCAGGAGGGATAAGCCTTTGAATTTGTTGAAGGATATCTCAGACAATCTGTATCGCAGAGGTTGGCGAGAAGCGTCGTAAATTACGCGTAGGTGGACGAGTTCCATGAAGGCATACTTAGTTTTATTTCACAGGAATAGCTAAGTGCAGAAAGGATAGACGGTCAGTATTCTCCGTGGAGAATCTGTGAGTTTATGTGATTCGTCAGATCTCACAGAGGTGCTAGGGATTTACAGCACAACGTGGAAGGGTTCAAGGCTCGGGACAGACCGGGCGTTGATTCAAGCAGACCAAGGTCGTTGGATCAATCACGAGATCACCTATCGGGGTTTCGCGAGAAAAGAGTTGAAGGTTTGGCCACGGGAATCGTGATATTGCGATACGCGATATCCCGACGGAAGAGTTGTGTGGGCCACAGTATAAGTTGGTGACGTGGACAGGCGACGTGGGTCATCGGGATCTCGCCGTGAGAAGTCCCGAGATATTTGTGTTAGGATTCGTGATCCCGCGAAGTCCGAAGTCCCGACAAGATAAGGGGTGTTGACAAGTCAACTCACGTGCGCATCGGCGTTTCGGCGCATCGGGTATCGTGAGTTGGAAAATCCGAGTGTTTGGTGTCGCGAGTAGTGAACTCGCGATAGAGCCGAAGTCCCGATAAAGGAAGGGGGAAGTCAGCGTTGACTGACATATCGGGTCTCGGGGATTCGAGAACCCAGTGCCCGACCTTTGAACTCGCGAAGTCACGAGTTCCGATTCCCCGATAAGACGAAGAAAGGGGAACCGCGAAGAGAATCTGTGGGTGCATATTTCCCGACAGGGAAATAGAAGGACGTTTGAGTTCTTCGGGCCATAAAAAGAAGAAGATCCTGTGTGAGCGGACGTGCCCGAGGGTGCGGCTGCATCACAATGTAATATGGTAATGCCATATTACATTGTAATATGGTAATGCCATATTACAATGTATCTACTTTCTCAACAAGATGCAAGAAGTTATTTTTAAAAACAACTTAGGATAGTGATTTGTCTTGAGTGGGATGGTGACCTTGGCATTCAACAAGATAGGAAGTAATTCATTGATGAGAAGTGCAGCAGGTGTGTAGGTCCACAGGTGTAGCTGACATTTCTATTGAAAGATGGATGTTAGAGAAAATGTGTAGATCTCTTAGATTGAACAAGATTATATATATATTGGAAGCATGTGTTATCATGAAGTTGGATTAGAATTAAGGATACCAATATGACAATATACACAAAGAATAATTTGGAATATTACTTTCAAAAAAACACATTGATTGCATGAGTGAGTCATTATGCAATTTATATTACACAATACTATGACAACACTTCTAAGATTGATGGATGATATCTTAAGACCATTTCTTGAACACCTTTATTGTAGCCTCCTTGGATGATATTTTGACTTTTAGCAAGGTTTGGGAAGATCATTTGAAACATTTGGAGATGATATTTTTAACCCTTCAACACAATTAATTGCAAGCCAACATGAAGAAATATGAGATTGGAAAACAATTATTGTT